>CM026566.1:10132598-10309408 GCA_015143295.1 Tetracentron sinense | reverse complement strand
TCCAACCTCCATCCAAGCATCCCTACTCTTTCTTTATCTTGTTTATATTTATTATAGATGACACATTTTGAAAGGAATAAAACATACTAACAAGAATCATATTTCATAAGGAAAACCTAGAATTTATTGCTAGGGGTAAGTTAGTAGGGTGTACTAACCTTAAATCAAGGCTTGATCCTTGATAGAAACCTTGATTGAAGCTCCAACTTGAAAAAAGAACACCTTTGCTTGAAGGAGACTTGAGTTGGGGAAGAAACCCCTTTCAAAAACGTGCTTGGGTTGCTGCCCTAGCTTGGAGAATGGTTCACACACGAGCTTGAGCCTCGATTTTGAAGCAACTTGAGTTGGGGTGAGCTATGGTTCTTAAACCCCCTTTGATTTCCTTCTCAAAACCAAACCCTAGGTTAGAGCTTTCTCCTCTTCTCTCTCTATCTCTCCAATCCTCAAATGTTGTAAGTGAGCCTCAAAGGTTCGAGAACCCTTATGGTAAGGGTTTACACCAGAGAAAAGACGAAAACGCCCTTACTGAAATTTCTTCTGCAAAAACCGAATACCGAGCGATCGGTGGTTTGAACCGATCGAATCGGTTGCTACCAGCGTATCGTGTTTGGACCGATAGCCCGTGAAAAACTCACTCTCTGGAAAATTTCCCCATACAAAATTTCTGACCGCGCGATAGCTACCGATCGATCGGTTATGGACCGATCGCTCGGTCCAGTCAGCGATCGATCGGTCCATAACCGATCGATCGGTAGCTATCGCACGGTCAGAAATTTTGTATGGGGAAATTTTCCAGAGAGTGAGTTTTTGACCGGTCGATCGGTCATAAACACCGATCGCTCGGGTAGGCAACCGATCGATCGGTCATAACCACCGATCGCTCGGTCTTCGCGTTTTTGCAGAAATTTCAGTAAGGGCGTTTTCGTCTTTTGGGTGTTTAAACCCTTACCCATAAGGGTTTGCTCGACCCTTTGAGGCCTCACTTACAACATTTGAGGGATTTTGAGAGATAGAGAGAGAAGAGGAGAAAGCTCTAACCTAGGGTTTGGTTTTGAGAAGGAAATCAAAGGGGGTTTAAGAACCATAGCTCACCCCAACTCAAGTTGCTTCAAAATCGAGGCTCAAGCTCGTGTGTGAACCATTCTCCAAGCTAGGGCAGCAACCCAAGCACATTTTTGAAAGGGGTTTCTTCCTCAACTCAAGTCTCCTTCAAGCAAAGGTGTTCTTCTTTCAAGTTGGAGCTTCAATCAAGGTTTCTATCAAGGATCAAGCCTTGATTTAAGGTTAGTACACCCTACTAACTTTACCCTAGCAATAATCTAGGTTTTCCTAGTGTAAATGATGATTCTATATATTATGCTTTTCTTCCTTAGCAATTGTATCTACTCAACTAAATATAAACAAGATAAAGAAAGAGTAGGGATGCTTGGATGGAGGTTGGATACGGCGATTGGATGCCGAATGTGTGATATATGATGTGTGGGATGTGGATTGGAAAATGGAGGATGGGCATTAGTACAAATAACAAACTTACCATTGTGTGATTGAATGGAAAATATGCATTAAAAAGAAGGAGATAAACTACTAAGGAATAACGTATGAAAGTGTTTGACAAAATGCCTAAACTATGAATAAATGATCTCAATGAAGGACATAGAAATGGGTTTTATGCATGTGTCCTTATAAATGATAAATTGATCAAATGTTATGCAAACTACTTATGTTACTTATGTTCATATCATGAATTGAATTATAATGTCATATTTGGTTATTTCCATTATCATGATTGTCACTATGGACACGTACACGAGCACGCATGATAACATGAACCGTGATTTCAAGAGCATGTGCATATAATAAACAACAAGAAAGCATTGCATAACAAGGAGGTTGGTAGCCCAGGGACATTCGGGTGCTAGCCTCTGGCTCACAAGTGCATTTCATAACAAGGAGGTTGGTAGCCCAGGGAGGATTCGGGTGCTAGCCTCTGGCTCACAAGTGCATTGCATAACAAGGAGGTTGGTAGCCCAGGGACATTCGGGTGCTAGCCTCTGGCTCACAAGTGCATTGCATAACAAGGAGGTTGGTAGCCCAGGGACATTCGGGTACTAACCTCTGGCTCACAAGTGCATTGCATATCAAGGAGGTTGGCAGCCCAGGGAGATTCGGGTGCTAGCCTCTGGCTCACAAGTTTACAAGATGGAGGTTTACAAGATGATGATCATGCATTCATGCATGCACGCATACATGATTTCTACGAGGCATACCGGGACATGACAAGGGTTTTCAAGCATGAGTTTTATCGGCATTTTCGCATTCATGTACGCACGTCAGGATGCTTGTATTGTGTCATGCCCTATACTGTTTCTTTGTGATGTTTCTATTACTGCTTGTATGATATTACTATTATGTGTTTTTATTATTGTTATGGTCTGCTAGTAGCTTGTACTCGCTGAGTATTCCATGCTCAGCCGTACTTTCATGTCGGCAGGTACTGAGGGAGCCCTCGACCCGGAGCCTTGGGTCGAGGAAGAGTATACAGAGGAGAGAGAGTCGGCTATCCCATTACAGTCTCAGGCGGACCGAGACCTCGATGCGTGGCCATACCTCGACTACTGTTGAGGGGAGAGTATGAGAGGGTTTGGTGTATTTTGATATTTTGATAGGTGGGCCTGTCCACCTTAGGCTTAGACATGTCTTGTATTTATGTTAACTTGGAATACTATTTTGGATCATCAGAAGAAATGAAAATTTGTTTACGCTTCCGCATATATGATAGCTTCCGCGCTCTGATTATCGTTATGAGTACTGTATTTTATCTTGTGCATTACAGGATGGTTTGATAGGTTCGCAGTGTGACACCTAAAATATCCCTAAACTCCTAGGGGGTATTTTGGGGCGTTACAGAGTGGTATCAGAGCTCTAGGCATTAGAGTCCCTAGGGTCACTTAGATGATTGAACAAGGTATTAGAATCACCTTAGAGAGTTGTATTCCAAGTATAGACTAACAAGTTAGTCTTAGTCAAAATGGGTTGAACTTCAACCGAACATAGAGTCCTACGCTAGGAACACGGATTGTATGTTATGCTATTGTGTTATATACCATGTGTACATTATTTGTGTTGTACTTATTAAATGTGCTTGATGAATATGTATTAAGTGAATTGCGAAATTGTACTAAATGCGTATCCAAGTTAGACTCATGTTGTATTGTCGTTCTCAGGAGAAATCATGAGACGCAATACCCGGGGTCGCGGGTACAACACGAGGGGTAATGGAGGTGATGCTCCATCGGGTGATGATCAACCCGACTTTGCCCAAGCATTCGCATCCATAGCCGAGACCTTGGCTATGTTGGCGGCAAGGCAACCGGCCACTCCGCCTAATGCGGCACTCATACCGGCTCCTCCTAACCGAGCCCAAGCCGGGATAGAAGCTTTTCGGAGGATGAGGCCTCCAACTTTTTGTGGAAGCATTGATCCACTTGTTGCCGAGGGTTGGATCCGGCAACTTGAGAAGATATTCTCGGTATTAGCACCTACTGAAGTGGAAAGGGTCACATGGGCCGCCTTTATGCTTGAAGGCGAGGCCGATCATTGGTGGAAGTCTGCACTTCGGACCCGAGAGTTGACCCGGCAAGGTCAAGATTGGACTTGGGAGGAATTCTTGGAGGTTTTCAACAAGAAGTATTTTCCGGTCGGGATGAAAGAAAAGATGGAAGTCGAATTCATTACCTTGGAGCAAGGTAATATGTCCGTAGCGGCTTATGAAGCCAAATTTTCGGAGCTATCTCGATTTGCTCCACACATGATAGCGACCGAGGCTATGAAGGCCCGGAAATTCGAGAGGGGGTTGAAGGCCTATCTCAAGGACCGAGTCTCGATGTTTAGACATGAGACATATTCTGAAGTTGTTGATAAAGCACTATTGGCCGAGTCGAACTCCGAGGAGTTCTTCAAAAGGAGAGGAATGGAAAAAGGACAGTCGAGTAGTTCAGGGGAGAAAAGAGCAAGGACGAGCTTGTATCAGTCTGCAGGCCCGGCTCAGTCACAGAGGATGTATTCAGCACCACAGGCTCCCCGCTCTTTCGCTCCACCGGCTTTTCGCCCGGCTACCTCATATGCTCCTCGCCCCGCAGTTACTCAGGCTACGGGGTATGCTCCGTCCTCCTATTTGCATGATGTTTGCACTCTTTGTGGGAGGAGGCATCCAGCGGGAGAATGCCGGAGAGTTTCAGGAAGTTGCTTCCATTGTGGTGACCAAGGCCACATGGTCAGAGATTGTCCCCGGCGTCAATTGCCAACTCAGTCTTCAGGGAGCAGGCCCCCGGTTAGGCAGACATCTCAGCCTAGCTCTTCTCAGGCTTCGAGGGCCTCACAGTCTACCCGGCCTCCTCGCCCAGCCACACAGGGCCGAGTCTTTGCCTTATCCGAGAGAGACGCACGTGCATCCGACGATGTCGTGCAAGGTACGCACGAATTCTAGAATTTAAATTGTGTAAAATTTCTATGGTTTGCTTTGTGAGTTTCTATACTAAGGGTTACCTATGTATGATGCTTGTTGTTTGAAATCTACTAATAGTAGTCACTTAATCGCACAGGCGCTTTGTTAGTGAACGAATGTCTTGCCCGAGTGTTGATCGACACAGGATCCACTCACTCCTTTGTGTCGCCTAGTTTCGCAAAGGGATTTTTGACTGAGGCTACTCCGTTAAAGCAGGAGTTGACCATTGCAACTCCACTCGGCAAGTCAGTTGATACGGACAAGATATTCGGGGATAGTGTGGTTCAAGTGGGGGAGAATGAACTGTTAGCCGATCTCATCGTCCTAGATTTTCAAGACTTGGATTTTGATGTCATCTTAGGGATGGATTGGTTGTCAAACCATCACGGGCATGTTGCGTGTTTTGAGAAGATGGTGAATTTCAAGCCGGAAGGGGGTAAGCCTTTTCACTTCCGAGGATTAAGAGAGAGGGACATTGCTCGCCTCGCAGCCTTGAGTGTAACAAACCTAGAAGCACAAAACTCCTCGGCCATTCCGGTCGTGAGTGATTTCTTGGACGTGTTTCCGGAGGAACTTCCCGGGTTACCTCCGAATCGGGAGATTGAGTTCGCTATAGAGCTTACTCCGGGCACCGCTCCAATTTCAAGAGCCCCATATAGAATGGCCCCGATAGAGCTTGAAGAATTGAAGAAGCAAATTGAGGAGTTACAACAACTTGGTTTCATCCAACCAAGTGTGTCACCGTGGGGAGCTCCGGTCCTTTTTGTAAAGAAGAAAGACGGGTCGATGAGAATGTGTATAGACTACCGTCAGTTGAACAAGGTAACTATCAAGAATCGTTATCCCTTGCCAAGGATCGATGACTTGTTCGACCAACTGAAGGGAGCGAGATTCTTCTCCAAAATTGATCTTAGATCGGGGTATCATCAATTAAGGATCAAGGCGGAAGATGTTCCGAAGACGGCCTTCAGGACTCGGTATGGGCATTACGAGTTCCTTGTCATGCCTTTTGGGCTGACGAATGCACCGGCGGCATTCATGGATTTGATGAACCGGGTGTTCCGATCTTACTTGGATCGATGCGTGATTGTATTCATTGATGACATTTTGGTGTATTCCCAGACACGGGAAGATCACGCGCGAGACCTCCGCCTTGCTCTGGAGATGTTGAGAGAGCATAGGCTATATGCCAAATTGAGTAAGTGCGAGTTCTGGTTAGAGAAGGTCGCATTTCTTGGACACGTGGTGTCGGCCGAGGGCATTTCTGTAGATCCAGCCAAGGTTGAGGCAGTCATGAGTTGGGAGAGGCCCAAGAGCGTCACGGAGATACGTAGTTTCCTCGGATTGGCAGGCTACTACCGGAGATTTGTGGAGGGATTCTCCAGTCTGGCTGCACCTCTCACCTACTTGACAAGGAAAAATGCAAAGTTCAGTTGGAGTGACCGATGTGAAGTAAGTTTCCAAGAGTTGAAGAAACGCCTCACCACAGCCCCTGTCCTTACTGTGCCATCTGGACCTTTTGGGTATGAGGTGTATAGTGATGCCTCGCACGTCGGACTCGGGTGTGTCCTAATGCAACACAAGAAAGTCATTGCCTATGCATCAAGGCAGTTGAAAGAGCATGAAAAGAACTACCCCACTCACGACTTGGAGCTTGCGGCGGTCGTGTTTGCACTTAAAATTTGGCGACATTATCTGTACGGGGTGGAGTTCTATGTGTACACGGACCACAAGAGCCTCAAGTATCTCTTTTCCCAAAAAGAGTTAAACTTACGACAACGGCGTTGGATTGAGTTCTTAAAGGACTACGAGTGCACTATCCAATATCACCCGGGAAAAGCAAATGTGGTGGCAGACGCTCTGAGTAGGAAACCATCGGGGTTGTTGGCTCACATGTTGGTGCGGGAATGGAGACTGTTAGACGATTTGGCAAATCTAGACATCAGTGTGAACGATTCTGTCCGCAGTCCGGTTTTGGCAAATGTTACAGTTCGGCCGTACCTTATAGACTTGATCCAGGAGTATCAAGCCACAGACACTGACTTGTTGGCTTTCCGGGATAAGGAAGTGGCCAAGGGTAGTACGGACTTCTCTCTCACTAGCCGAGGTGCTATTACATTCAAGGGAAGGCTTTGTGTCCCAGCCAATGCAGACCTTCGGAGAGAGATTATGGACGAAGCTCACCGGTCTAAGTATACAGTGCATCCCGGAGGGACAAAGATGTATCGGAACCTCAAGAGTCACTTTTGGTGGCGAAACATGAAGAGGGAGGTTGCGGAGTATGTGGCACGGTGTTTGGTGTGCCAACAGGTGAAAGCGGAGCATTTGAGACCGGCGGGTCTTTTGCAGTCTCTCCCTATTCCCGAGTGGAAATGGGAACATATCTCTATGGACTTCATCGTGGGATTGCCGAAGACGGTCAAGAAGACCGATGCTATATGGGTAGTTATTGATAGACTCACGAAGTCCGCTCATTTCTTACCGTACCGGACTACATTCAACTCCAATCAGTTAGCGGAGCTATACATCAAGGAAATAGTCCGATTACACGGGGTGCCAGTGAGTATTGTGTCGGATAGAGACCCAAGATTCACATCCAGGTTTTGGAAAAGTTTTCAAGGTGCAATGGGCTCCCGGTTAGACTTTAGCACAGCTTTCCACCCACAGACCGACGGGCAAACCGAGAGGGTGAATCAGGTTATTGAAGATATGCTCCGAGCATGTATGCTAGACTTCAAGGGAAGTTGGGAAGATCACCTACCTTTGGTGGAATTCGCTTACAACAATAGTTATCAAGAAAGCATACAAATGGCGCCTTTCGAGGCTTTGTACGGAAGGAGTTGTAGATCCCCGTTGTATTGGGATGAAGTGGGAGAAAGAAAGATTTTGGGCCCCGAGTTAATTGAACAAACCGCGGATAGGGTCAAGCTTATCCGGGAGAGGTTAAAGACCGCACAAGATAGACAGAAAAGCTATGCCGACAACCGAAGGAGGGATCTTGAATTCCGAGTCGGTGATTTTGTGTTTGTAAGGATTTCACCGACCAAAGGTGTTATGCGATTCGGGAAGAGAGGCAAGCTTAGCCCGAGATATGTGGGTCCGTTCGAGATCATTACTCGAGTTGGCGAGGTGGCTTACCGTGTTGCTTTGCCCGCTCACATGGCGGCGGTCCATAATGTATTCCATGTCTCTATGCTCCGGAAGTACATCTCGGATCCTTCTCATGTCATCGAGCTTGATCCGATAGAGATCCGAGAGGACCTCACTTTAGTTGAGAAGCCGGTTCATATTTTGGATAGGAGAGATCAAGTGCTTCGCAACAAGACTATTCCGCTAGTCCTCGTGCAATGGCAACATCATGCACGAGAAGAAGCCACGTGGGAGCGTGAAGCCGAAGTCAAAGCAAAGTATCCCGAGTTGTTTGAATAGACTTGTGCATATGGCTTGTAATTTTGTTTTGATTTTGTGCATGTATGTATCGTCCAAATTTCGGGGACGAAATTTTTGTAAGGGGGGGAGAATGTAGCACCCCGGACTTTTTCATCCTTAATGAATAGCACCTTCGTAGCTAATTGGCCGTTTTTGTAGTCTAATTAATAAATAAGGGAGAAATCGGAAATTCCGAAACGTCAGAAATGTGCGTTTTCGAAAGACGAACCCAACGCAAGTTGAATCGTCGAAATCCGACGAGCGAGTCAAAAGATATGGTCAAAACAGTCCAGACATACAGAGAACCGATCGCTCGGTCCAGTCAGCGATCGATCGGTCCATAACCGATCGATCGGTAGCTATCGCACGGTCAGAAATTTTGTATGGGGAAATTTTCCAGAGAGTGAGTTTTTGACCGGTCGATCGGTCATAAACACCGATCGCTCGGTAGGCAACCGATCGATCGGTCATAACCACCGATCGCTCGGTCTTCGCGTTTTTGCAGAAATTTCAGTAAGGGCGTTTTCGTCTTTTGGGTGTTAAACCCTTACCCATAAGGGTTTGCTCGACCCTTTGAGGCCTCACTTACAACATTTGAGGGATTTTGAGAGATAGAGAGAGAAGAGGAGAAAGCTCTAACCTAGGGTTTGGTTTTGAGAAGGAAATCAAAGGGGGTTTAAGAACCATAGCTCACCCCAACTCGAGTTGCTTCAAAATCGAGGCTCAAGCTCGTGTGTGAACCATTCTCCAAGCTAGGGCAGCAACCCAAGCACGTTTTTGAAAGGGGTTTCTTCCCCAACTCAAGTCTCCTTCAAGCAAAGGTGTTCTTCTTTCAAGTTGGAGCTTCAATCAAGGTTTCTATCAAGGATCAAGCCTTGATTTAAGGTTAGTACACCCTACTAACTTACCCTAGCAATAAATCTAGGTTTTCCTTATGAAATATGATTCTTGTTAGTATGTTTTATTCTTTACAAAATGTGTTATCTATAATAAATATAAACAAGATAAAGAAAGGTAGGGATGCTGTGGATGGAATGTTGGATACGGCGATTGGATGCCGAATGTGTGATGTATGATGTGTGGGTTGTGGATTGGAAAATGGAGGATGGGCATTGTACAAATAACAAACTTACCCTTGTGTGATTGAATGGAAAATATGCATTAAAAAGAATGAGATAAACTACTAAGGAATAACGTATGAAAGTGTTTGACAAAATGCCTAAACTATGAATAAATGATCTCAATGAAGGATATAGAAATGGGTTTTATGCATGCGTTCTTATAAATGATCAATTGATCAAATGTTATGCAAACTACTTATGTTACTTATGTTCATATCATGAATTGAATTATAATGTCATATTTGGTTATTTCCATTATCATGATTGTCACTATGGACACGTACACGAACACGCATGATAGCATGAATCGAGATTTCAAGAGCATGTGCATATAATAAACAACAAGAAAATATTGCATGTCAAGGAGGTTGGTAGCCCAGGGAGGATTCGGGTACTAACCTCTGGCTCACAAGAAAACCCTGCATTGCATAACAAGGAGGTTGGTAGCCCAGGGACATTCGGGTGCTAGCCTCTGGCTCACAAGTGCATTGCATAACAAGGAGGTTGGTAGCCCAGGGACATTCGGGTACTAACCTTTGGCTCACAAGAAAACAAGTGCATTTCATAACAAGGAGGTTGGTAGCCCAGGGAGGATTCGGGTACTAACCTCTGGCTCACAAGTGCATTGCATATCAAGGAGGTTGGCAGCCCAGGGAGATTCGGGTGCTAGCCTCTGGCTCACAAGTTACAAGATGGAGGTTTACAAGATGATGATCATGCATTCATGCATGCACGCATACATGATTTCTACGAGACATACCGGGACATGACAAGGGTTTTCAAGCATGAGTTTTATCGGTATTTTCGCATTCATGTACGCACGTCAGGATGCTTGTATTGTGTCATGCCCTATACTGTTTCCTTGTGATGTTTCTATTACTGCTTGTATGATGTTACTCTTATGTGTTTTTTTTATTGTTGTTATGGTCTGCTAGTAGCTTGTACTCGCTGAGTATTCCATGCTCAGCCGTACTTTCATGTCGGCAGGTACTGAGGGAGCCCTCGACCCGGAGCCTTGGGTCGAGGAAGAGTATACAGAGGAGAGAGAGTCGGCTATCCCATTACAGTCTCAGGCGGACCGAGACCTCGATGCGTGGCCATACCTCGACTACTGTTGAGGGGAGAGTATGAGAGGGTTTGGTGTATTTTGATATTTTGATAGGTGGGCCTGTCCACCTTAGGCTTAGACATGTCTTGTATTTATGTTAACTTGGAATACTATTTTGGATCATCAGAAGAAATGAAAATTTGTTTACGCTTCCGCATATATGATAGCTTCCGTGCTCTGATTATCGTTATGAGTACTGTATTTTATCTTGTGCATTACAGGATGGTTTGATAGGTTCGCAGTGTGACACCTAAAATATCCCTAAACTCCTAGGGGGTATTTCGGGGCGTTACAGAGGGTGAGATCTCTGCTGCCGAAAACAGATGGAGGCTGGAAAATGATGTAAGCTGACCTCAAAAGGCGTACTTATAAGGTGGGGATTAGGGTATCGAAATGGGCTTGGGCCTTTAAAAGATTTGAGGGTTTAATCAGGCTTTGGTCTTTGAATGGGGAGTTAGGATCTTGGGGTTTTGGACAATGGAATTGGACCTCTCTCGAAAAAACAACACAAAATAAAAATAAATCAAATTAAAGAAATAAATGAAATTAATCAATAAAATTAAATTAAAAGGAGGAAATATAGGGATGTAAAAATGGGGTGTTCACAAAGGCTTTATTGAATAAGGTTTTTTTTAGAACTTCTAGATAATATGGGTTTGAAAGTAGTATCCTAATGACTTGGAGGACAAGTGTGAGATTGTTGAAAATAGTCCTTGACAAATTCATTTATTCTTGTTTGACACTATTGATTTGATAAATAAATTTGTCTCTTTACTTTCCTAATTACATTTCATATAGCTAGTTATTCTGACCATGAGCCATAATGTATGAGATATTCTTAATGTCCTTATGACCTATTGTTGGAGAGCTAAGTGATTAGCTGCAAACTGACACATTAAATTAGCTTCCCAATCCCTTATGCCTAATACAATCATCTATGTGTCTTAAGGTTGACACTTCACTTATTTGGCAGTCATAATGCTAAGACATTCTCAAATTGTTGAGATACAGCTTTTTCCTGAGCTATTGTAGTTGTGCCTAAACATTAACATGTGGCTGCTTAAATTTACACTCACTGATTGCGTAATTAAGAAACATGATGTGTGAACTTACTACCGGTTAGATGTTCTCTCAATCATATATATAATATTTTATTTGGATTGAGAAGTTCATTAATTACGAATCAGCTATATGGTTGTTTTGACATTACCAAAGTACACCTTCTTTATGTTAGTTTCCATAGGTAGGAAACACAGATCGCGAAACTTTTCACATGATGGGTAAACATCTTTTCTCTCCACCAAGATCATCGTTTGAAGACAAAAACCTTAAGGACAATGTCGCGCCCCAAAATCCCCTCTAAGAGTTAGGTGAGACTTTAAGTGTGACTATACATAACCTCACAAACCATCCTGCAACTTATCAAGGCATAAACATAGTATAATGGGAACTTGAAACAGAGTGCGGAAGCTAAATCAATATAGAAGCGTAAACTAAAGTTTTCTTTTCTATACCTGATTAGTATTCCAAGTTCATATACAAAAAATATCAAGTAAAGGTGGACATGCCCACCTATCAAAAAACCAAAGTCATAAAAACTCTCTCACAAAGGCAAATGGGTAAGGCCAACTATCTAGGTCTCTTGCCTCCACCTGAGGCTCTACCATAGGATCCACGTGAGGCTATGATGAGGAGTATGGAATACTCAGCGAGTACAAGCTACTAGCTAACAAAAGTTATAACAAAACTCAATTCACAATTCTAATTTAAATAAACATGATAACCATGATATACATGAGACTACATGCGAAAACTCCGTATAAAAACCTATGCTCATAATTCATTACTTGTTCTTGAAAATATTTTTTCATGTTTTTCAAAACTTGTTTGTCGTGTTAAAAACTCATGCATGTCTTGTTCTTGTCTCGTGAGAATCATGCGTGTCTTATCTTGCTTATCATGTCATGTTTGCCTTGTCTTGCTTATCTTGTGAGCTAGATGTTAGTGCCCTTGTAACGACTTGTGAGCCAGGTATGTAAATACCTTTCAGGGAATTCTTGAAAACAACTTGTGAGCCGGGTATGTAAATATCCTTCAACAAAAATAGAAAAGGTGCACCAACATCCTTGATTTCTTGTCTTGTTTTCTTGTGAGCTAGATGTGATATATCCTTGGATATGCCCTATCCTTAACCGACCCAAAGTTCGGCTTTATTATTCTTGCTTGTCTTGTTTTCTTGTGAGCTAGATGTGACATATCCTTGGATATGCCCCATCCTTGACCGACCCAAAGTTCGATTTTATCATTCATGTCGTAAATCACTTGTCTTGTTGTCGCGCCCCAAAATACCCCCAAGGAGTTAAGGGATACTTTAGAGGTGACTACGTGTACCTGTCAAACCATCCTGTAATGCAAGAGGCTAAACATAATATAATACAATGATAATCTGAGCGCGGAAACTAAACATAAGTGCGGAAGCATAAGCCAACTTTTTCTTTTCTTCTATAACTCCAAATAGTATTCCAAGTTAACATATACCAAATACAATCAAAGTAAAGGTGGACATGCCCACCTATCAAAATACAAAAGGAACTCTCTAACCCTCTCCTCTCAACAGTGGTCGAGGTATGGCCACACCTCCAAGTCCCCATCCTCCAGAGACTGCCATGGGATAGGTGGCTCCCTCTCCTCTACATACTCCTCCTCGACCCAAGGCTCGGGGTCGAGGACATCCACAGTACCTGCCGACATAAAAGTACGGCTGAGCATGGAATACTCAGCGAGTACAAACTACTAGCTAACCATAACAATAGCGAAAGCATAACAACAGTGAGCAATACAAGATATTAATTTAAAGCAATAGTGAAAGCATAAGATACATAGCCATATCTTGACATGCGTGTATGAATGCAAAAACCTCGGTAAAACTCATGTCTCGGAAACCTTTTTCGTGTCTCGGTCAAATCATGTATGTGTGTCGTGTCTTGTCTTGTATTTCATGTCTTGATTTGTTCTTGACTTGTATACTTGTGAGCCAGAGGCTAGCACCCTTCCTTGGGCTACCAACCTCCTTGTCATGTTCTTGTTCCATTTCTCTTGTGAGCCAGAGGCTAGCACCCTTCCTTGGGCTACCAACCTCCTTGTCATGTTCTTGTTTTGTTGTTGATCCAACATGTATAAATACAATCTTGGAAAACCCTGTTTCATGCATGCATGTGTACTCATGTGCGTGCCAATAGTGACAATCATGGGGACACGTGTAACAAGAGGGATATCGCATCATATTTCAATTCATAGTATAACATGTAAGCATTTAGGTGATCAACATGGCATTTGGTCAAGTCATCATTTACAAGAATAATTACATAAAGCTTACATCCATTCCCTTTATCAATTTCATTTATTCTTGGTTTAGGCATATTATCAAACATCCGGTGTGCAACATTTTAGTAGTTTTATTTCCCCTTTTTAGCGCATAAATTTCCAACACAACATCCAAGTATGTTCATTATTCATAGAGTGCCCTTCCACCATTTTCCATACCCACATTTCACCACGTCCAACGGCATCCAATCGCCTCTACATCCACCATTCATACATACAACCTCACATTCACATTTTATCTTGTTTAGGTTTAGGAAGTATAGCACATTTCAAGTAAGGGAAGATACAAGACCAACATCATAATGTCAAAGGAGAAAAACTAGATTATTGCTAAAGAAAGTTAGTAGAGTGTACTAACCTTAGATCAAGGCTTGATCCTTGGTAGAAACCTTGATTGAAGCTCCAACTTGAAAGAAGAACACCTTTGCTTGAAGGAGACTTGAGTTGGGGAAGAAACCCCTTTCAAAAACGCCGTAGGATCGCTGCCCTAGCTTGGAGAATGAGTCCCCACACGAGCTTGAGCCTTGAACTTGAAGCAACTCGAGTTGGGGTGAGCTAGGGTTCTTAAACCCCTTTGATTCCTTCTCCAATGGAAAACCCTAGTTGCAAATCCCCTTCTCCTTTCTCTCTATCTCTCAAAATCCCTTAAGTGCTGTGAATGAAGCCCTAAAGGCTCGGGCAAGCCCTTATGGGTAAGGGTTTAAACCCCAAAAGACGAAAAAACCCTTAATGAAAATTCTGAAAAACACGAAGACCGAGCGATCGGTGGTTATGACCGATCGATCGGTTGCCTACCGAGCGATCGGTGTTATTGACCGATCGACCGGTCAAAAACTCACTCTCTGGAAAATTTTCCCATACAAATTTTTCGACCAGTCGATAGCCTCCGATCGATCGGTTTTGGACCGATCGATCGCTTCATGGACCGAGCGATCGATGCTCTGCTGGTCCCGACTGTTTTGGCCATATCTTTTGACTCGCTCGTCCGATTTCGACGATTCAACTTGCGTTGGATTCGTCTCTCGAAAACGCACATTTCTGACATTTCAGAATTTCCGATTTCTCCCTTATTTATTAATTACACTACGAAACGGCCAATTAGCTACGAGAGTGCCATTCATTAAAGATGAAAAAGTCCGGGGTGCTACACTTGTTATGGATTGCTTTTTATATACTTGTACAAGAAAAATTGGTTCATGCATGTATGCATGCTTATGCTTAGGAAATGGTGAACATCATAGTGACATGAAACAATGAAAAAAACATCATATATCATTTCAAACCTTTTTATAGACATGTAAGATTTTAAGGAAACATATAGAGCATAATAGTAAAAATCCCTAAATCATGTTTGCATAGTCCTAGTTTTAAATCTCATACATACATTTTATCAAACACATGACATTCAATATTTCTGTAGGTATTTAATTCATATTTTCATAGTCAAACATTTCATCAAACACCTTGTGTGCATGTTTTATATGTACATTGCCTGTGAGCATGGGATTTTACTCCGTCTCGTGAGATTATAATTTGTGTTGAGAGTCGTCACTTATTAATTCAGAAGGGATAAGTCCCTGGGTTGTGGATAAGGTGTTGATCTGCATTAGAGTTTTAGGTAAGAAGTTTGGTTAAGTCCCGGGGAAGGTGTTAGGTACCCCAGGACCCCCATTTTGCAATGGTTACGTACTCCCTATGTACAAGTCAAATTGAAATCAAAATTATTCAAATGCCTAAATGATTAGAGTATACTAACCTAAGAAAGAAAAACTAACTAGGGTCGAACCCAAGTTGGGTTGCCTATATACTCACAAGGGGTGAGATCAGACTGAGCGTAGTTCTAGCACATGAGCCCGTGCAAAGGCTAAGGGGTGTGTGTGTGCATCTGAGTGGCTAAGGGTTTAGTCCGAAGGCTAGGGTTTGGTTGACCGGGTTGGTCAAATGCATGGTTTGGGCCCAGAGGCCAAGGATTAGTCCAGAAGACTAAGGGATTAGGCCCGGTAGGCCTAGGGTTAGCCTGGTAAGCCAAGAGATATGCCCGGTAGGCCAAGGGGAAGTTCGATAGACTAAGGTTGGGCCTGGTAGGCCAAGGGTAAGCCTGGTAGGCTAAAAGGGATTTAACCATGGTTAGGGTTGCTAATCTGGGTTAAATAGAGAGTTAACCATGGTTAGGGTTGTTGTGCCCCAAAATACCCCCTAAGAGTTAAGGGATACTTTAGGTGTGACTATACATACCTGCCAAACCATCTTGTAATGAACAAGGTAAAACATAATACCATAATGACAATAAGCAGAGCGCGGAAGCGTAACCCAACCTTTTCTTTTCTATACATAGTCTGTATTCCAAGTTAAATATAAAACATCATAAGTACGGGTGGACATGTCCCCCATCAAAATACAAAAGGGTAAATCTCACAGACTCTCTCTACTAACAATAGTCTAAATAGGGCCACATATCGATGGTTTGACTAGAGTTAGGCCTAGGGTTAAGCCTAGGGTTTAGGCCTAGGGTTAGGCCTCGGGCTTGACTAGGGTTAGGCCTAGGGTTTGATTAGGGTTAGGCCTAGGGTTAAAGGATATTAATCATGGTTAAGATGATTAACCATGATTAGGAAGGGGTGTAAAAATTGGGTGCTTATATTGCCCTTTCCCCATTTTCCATTATACAACAACCATCACCTTCTCCATAACATCCAACTTCGCCTCAAACCATCCATACATCTCACATCCATAACCATTTAATTCCTTTTGTTCCTTTTTGAAGAATTTGGTTGAATAGGAACATGCAATCTCAATCCACATTCATTCTAAAACTTAGGTTATTACTAAGCCAACTAGAAGGGTGTCCTAACCTTGTAAGGACTAAATCTTAGCTTGAAAAGATGCTTGGACATGAACTTGAGCTTGGAAATGGAGATTCATGCTCGAGGATGAAGATCCAAGCTTGTGGAAGCTTGGTAATTGAGGTTTCGAGCTCCTCCTTGATCTCCAACAAAACTCCTCTTTGGAACCCTAGATTTTCTCCTATTTCTCTCCTAAACTCTTTTTTAGGTGTTGGTAACCTAAAAGCCACGAATTGGGTCCTTATTTATAGGCCAAGAGGGTTGAAACCCTAAAGATCCCGAACTTAGGGCTATTTTGTGACTTTACTGTACATGACCATTCGATCGGTCTTTTGATTGTTCGAACGGTTATGTGATCATTCGAACAATTTTGCTTACTGTTTTGGTTTCCGAAATTCTGATTCCTTATTTACTGGGATCGTTCGTACGATCATAGAACTATTCGAGCGGTTTAAGCTACTATTTTCAAATACTGATGTTTTATTCATTACCCACTGGGATCGTTTGAACGGTCAGGGAACTGTTCGAATGATCACCTCTGTTTTCTTCTAATTTTTTCATTTTCTTTCTCATTGGCTTAGGGTTTTTATTTTCTTTAAACATTTCAAGAGTCCTTTGGACCTTAGAACCTACGCCATACACATCAACACAATTGAAGCCTTCTTTTCTCATTTTCATCATTAACCAAAGTATTGAACATACAAAAGGCTTTAAGCCTTGGAATACTATTCACTGAGGCTATGACCCAAAGTTTCGGGGTCTTACATCCTTCCCTTTTACAGAAATTTCATCCTCGAAATTAGGGCGATAACAGAAGATTCAAGAGAACTCAAATTTACATAAAACCTCCAAAGGAAACTAAAAAAATAGATGAGGGTATTTTTCTTTCACTTCGGCCTCACGTTCCCATGTAGCCTCTTTTGCAGAATGGTGCTGTCATCTCATTAGGACCGATGGAATAGTCTTATTGCTCAAGACTTGATCTCGCATATCCAATACCTGCATTGGTTGCTCTACTAGTGTGATGTCCTCCCGAATCTTTAATGGATCAAGCTCGATAACATGGGACGGATCCGGGATATATTTTTGGAGCATGAAGATGTGAACTACATTATGGACCACCGCTATATGAGTGAGTAGCGCAACCCGGTAAGCCACCTCACCAACTCTAGTGATGATCTCGAACGGACCCACATCCTAGGGCTGAGCTTGCCCTTTTTGCAAAACCTCATGATTCCCTGGTTCGGAGAAACCTTCGCAAAGACTTGATCCCCAACCTGGAATTCCAAATCTCTGTGGCGAGTGTCCGCATAACTCTTCTGCCGGTCCTGGGAAGATTTCAACCTTTCCCTGATAATCTTGACTTTGTCCACAGTTTGCTCAATCAACTCAGGGCCTAACACTTTTCTTTCCCTGAATTCATCCCAATATAGAGGAGATCTATAACTTCGCCCATATAAAGCCTTGAAAGGAGTCATCTGGATGCTCGCCTGAAAACTGTTGTTGTAAGCGAACTCAACCAAAGGCAAGTGATCCTCCTAACTGTCCTTAAAGTCTAGCATGCAAGCTCAGAGCATGTCCTCTATCACTTGGTTTACTCTCCCAGTCTGCCCATTAGTCTGTGGATGAAAGGTCGTGCTAAAGTCTAAACGGGAAGCCATGGTGCTCTAGAAGCTCTTCCAGAACCTGAAAGTGAATCTAGGATCCCGATCTGAAACAATGCTCACTGGCACCCTGTGCAGCTGAACCACTTCCTTGATGTATAATGCAACTAACTAGTTTGAGTTGAACGTAGTCCGATAGGGAAGAAAATGAGCAGACTTCATCAATTTGTTAACCACAACCCAAATAGCATCGGAGTTCCTAGTTGTCCGTGGCAACCCAACAATGAAGTCCATAGAAATATTCTCCTATTTTCATTCGGGAATAGGGAGGGGCTGCAAAAGACCTGCTAGCCTCATATGCTCAGCCTTGACCTGCTGACACACCAAGCACTGAGACACATACTCTGCCACTTCCCTCTTCATGTTCTGCCACCAAAAATGCCCCTTGAGGTTCCGATACATCTTTGTACCCCTAGGATGCACTGTATACTTGGGCCGGTGAGCCTCATCCAAGATTTCTCATCTAAGCTCCTTATTGGCTGGAATACATATCCCTCCCTTGAATGTGATAGTCCAATCACCCTTCAAGGAAAAATCCTTGCTACCACTACTAATCAACTTACCTTGGTAAGCAAGCAACTCAACATCCGACCCTTGTAACTCTAGGATCCAGACTAAGATGTATGGCCTAACATTGATATTAGCAATCACCAGCCCAAAGGTAGGAAGGCTGAAACTGATGTTGAAGTTAGACGCATCCTCCAACAACTTTCACTCTTACACCATCATGTGAGCCAAGAGTCCAGTAGACTCTCTGCTAAGAGCATTTGCCACCACGTTCGCCTTACCCTGGTGGTATTGAATAGAGCATTCATAGTCCTTTAAGAACTCCATCCATCGTCGTTGCCTCAAGTTCAACTCTTTCTAGGAAAACAGGTACTTTAGACTTTTGTGATCTGTGAATACATCAAACTTTTCCCCATAAAGATAGTGTCACCATATCTTCAATGCAAATACCACTACGGCCAACTCCAAGCCATGAGTAGGATAGTTCTTTTCGTGATCTTTCAATTGCCTTGAAACATAGGCAATTACATTCTTGCGCTACATCAGAACACATCGAAGCCCAACATATGAGACATTACTATATACTATAAAACCACCCTCCCGGATGGCACTGTGAGCACGAGAGCCGTAGTGAGCCGCTTCTTCAACTTCATGAAGCTATTCTTGCACTTATCGCTCCAAAAAAACTTGGCATTCTTCTGAGTAAGATACATGAGTGGTGCCGCTAAACTAGAGAATCCCTCTACGAATCACCGATAATAGCCTGCCAAACCGAGGAAGCTACGTATCTCTGTAACACTCTTGGGTCTCTCCTAGTTTATCACTGCCTCTATCTTTGCTAGATCAACCAAAATACCCTCCGCGGAGACTATTTGGCCAAGAAACGCCACTTTTTCTAACCAAAATTCACTTACTCAACTTGGCGTACAGTCTATGCTCTCGAAGCATCTCAAGAGTAAGACGAAGGTCTCGATCATGATCGTCCCGTGTTTGGGAATACACCAAGATTTCATCGATGAAGACCATGACACATTGATCGAGACAAGGTCTGAACACTCGGTTCATCAAATCCATAAACGCCGCTGGTGCATTCGTCAAACCAAAAGGTATGACAAGGAACTCGTAGTGCCCATTCTGAGTCCTGAAAGCAGTCTTGGGAACATCCTTGGCCTTGATCTTCAATTGATGATAACCCGATCTAAGATTTATTTTGGAGAAAAATCTCACTCCATTCAGTTGGTCAAACAAGTCGTCTATCCGTGGTAAATGATAACGATTCTTGATCGTGACGTTGTTCAACTGTTTGTGATTAATGCACATCCTTATTGACCTATCCTTCTTCTTCACGAAGAGTACCAGAACTCCCCATGGTGACACACTTGGTCAGATGAAACCAAGTTGTTGCAACTCTTCGATTTGCTCTTTCAATTCCTTAAGCTCTATTAGGGCCATCCTGTATGGAGCCCTTGAAATCGGTGTTGTGCTAGGAGCAAGCTCTATTGCGAACTCGATCTCTCTATCTGGAGGCAATCTAGGAAAATCATCAGGAAATACATCCAAGAACTCACTCACAACTGAAATGGCTGAGGAGTCTCGTGCCTCCGGTTTGTTTAAGCTTAGAGCCGCAAAACGGGCAATATCTCTTCCTTGTAGCCCTCAAAAGTGAAATGACTTAACTCCTTCTGACCTGAAATTCACCATCTTCTCAAAGCATGCCACATGTTCATGGTGAGTCGATAGCCAATCCATCCTGAGAATGATATCGAAGTCTAAGTTTTGGAACTCTAGGATGATCAAGTCGGGCAACAACTCATTCTGCCCCACTTGAACCACACAATCCTTGTACATCTGGTCTGCAACCTCTGACATACCAAGTGGAGTTGAAATGGACAACTCACGCTCCAATGGACTAGACTCAGAGGAAAATTCCCTTTGCAAAACTAGGCAGACGAAAGAATGAGTAGATCCTGTGTCGATCAACACTCGTGCTAGACATTCATTTACTAATAATGCACTTGTGTAATTCAATAATTCACATCAATGGATTTCAACAAGAAGACACATAGTGTATAGGTAACATGTTGTACACATAAGCAATCATATTATATAATAGCAAACATTCACAACTTGAAACTTTAGCGTTCTAGTGTACATTGCACGACATCGTTAGATGAACGTGCGTCTCTTTCTGACAAGGCAAAGACTCGGCCCTGATTTGCTTGGCAAGACGGCCGTGTAGATTATGAGGGCCTCGATGCCTGCGAAGAGCCCTGCTGAGAAGGCTACCTAATCGGGGGCCTACTCCCCTGAGACTCAGATAACATTTGACGTCGGGGACAATCTTTGATCATGTGGCCCTGATCCCCATAGTAAAAGCATCCACGTGAAATCTTCCTACATTCTCCAATCAAATGCCTCCTACCACAAAGAGTGCAGACCTCATAAGAGTATTTGGGGGGTACATATCCTGTGGCCTGAGATAGCGCGGGGCGAGGAGCTTGTGAAATAGCCGAGCGTGAAGCCTGTGGAGCAAAAGGATGAGGAGCTTGCGGTGCTGAATACAACCTCTATGATTATGCTAGCCCTAAAGATAGGTATGGAGTAGTCCTAGCCCTCTTCTCCGCTGAGCCACTGGACTAACCTTTTACTATTTCCCTTCTCTTGAAGAATTCTTCAGAATTCGCCTCTGCCAATTGTGCTTTATCAACAACCTCTAATAGGTCTCATGCTAAAACCTCGAGACTCTAGCCTTATATGTAAGCCGTTAATCCCCTCTCAATTCCGGGCCTCATGGCCTCTGTAGCATTCATGTGAGGAGCGAATGTCTAGATAGCTCGAGAAATTAGGCTCATATGCGGCCAAGACCAGGTTACTTGCTCAAAGGTAATAACTCAACTTCTTCTGCCTCCTTCATTCTTACTAAGAGTACTTCTATAGAAAACTCCAGGATTCCCCAATCCTCTCTTGCCTAGTCGGTCAAATCCCGGGTCTTGTACCTTAACCTCCACAAGGTTGGCATAACTTTGCAAAGGCGGCCCAAGTGCCCTCTCTGCCCAAAGGCAACACTTACTGAAAATAGCTTTCTAGTTGTTGATCATGCCTTGCTACCAATGGATCAATGCTTCCACAAAATATCGGAGACCTCATCTCTGAAACAGCCCCTATCGTGCTGTGCTCTATTTGGAGAGAGTAGTTATGAGTGCAGCAGTCGGAGGAGTAGCAGCTGCTGCCGCTAACATAGCCAATGTCTGGTTTGTAGATGCAAAAAGCTTGAGAAAGTCGAGTTGTTCATCACTCGAGGGAGCATCAACTTATTACCCCTTTTATGTATCCACGATCCCGAAGCACCGCGTCTCATGATAAATCTGAGAACGATAGTACAACATGAGTCTAACTTGGATTAGAAATTCAATAACCATTTCAACAATCACTTTAATTAAATAACTACGTTACAATACCCGAAGTATCTATCTACGTAGGACACTAAGCTAGGTTGAGTCTAACAATTATGGACTAAGAAAATGCGTTAGTTTATACTTGGAATACGACTTATTTCTAAAACCTAATGCTTGGTTCAATCATGGTATCAAAACTATAATTGACCCTAAGGACTCGAATGCCTAGGCTCTGATATTACCATTCTGTTGCATCCCAAAATCCCACTAGGAGTTAGGTGAGATTCAGGGGTGGGACTATACATAAACCTGACAAACCATCCTGCAACTTATCAAGGCATGACCATAAAAATATAATGGGAACATGAAACAAAGTGCGGAAGCTAAATCAATGTGGGAAGCGTTAAATTAAAGTTTTCTTTCTATACTTGATCAGTCTTCAAGGTCAATACAAAAGATATCAGTAAAGTGGAATGACCACCTATTAAAAAACCAAAGTCGTTTAATAAAAATCTCGTTCCATAACATCAGGGTGGTAAGGCCAACTATCTAGGTCTCTTGCATCCACTGGGCTCTACCATAGGATCCACGTGATGGCTCTCCTCACCATAGTCCTCCTCGATCTAAGGAATCGGAGCACATATGTTATACAGGTTGTACATACCGACACATCAATAGGCTGCTGAGTATGAAATACTCAGCGAGTACAAGCTACTAGCTAACAATAGTAAAAAATAACTCAATTCACAATTCAATTAAAAAACAGGATAACATGACATGCGTGAGACTACATTGTGAAAAATTTGGATAAAAACCCGTGCTCATAAACTCATGACTTGTTGAAAATAATTTCATGTTTTACAAACTTGCTTGTCGTTAAAAACTCTGCCTGTCTCGTTTAAAGCATGCGTGTCTTGTTTTTGTCATGGCATGCTTGCATTGTCTTGCTATCTTGGAGCCAGATGTTAGTGCATTATAACGACTGTAAAGCCAGATGTTAAATTACAATTCAGTGAATCTGAAAGCAACTTATGGGAGCCGTATGTAAATACCCTGCAGTTGAATTCTTGAAAGCAACTTGTGAGCAGGTACGTAAATACCTTTCATGAAAATAGAAAAGGGGCCGCAAACCATCCCGATTTCTTGTCTTGTTTTCTTGGGACCAGATGTGAATATCCTTGACCGGACCCAAAATTGGCTTATTAGTCTGGCGGGTCTATTTTCTTGCGAGTAATGTGACATATCCTTGGATTATGCCCATCCTGACCGACCCAAAGTTTGGCTTATCATTCAGTCATAAATCACGTCTGTTATGGATTTGTTTTCATATACTTGTACTAGAAAACTCGGTTCAGGCATGCTGCATGTCTTTTGCATAAGAAAGGTGAATGACATCTAGTGAAATGAAACACCATGCAAAGAACTCATATATAGCATTCAAACCTTTCATAGACATGGGAGATTTTACGGAAACATATAGAAATGTTAGCAAAATTACCGATTGGGAAAAATCCCTAAATCATGTTTGTAGTTTACAAAACACATGGCAGTTTCAAACTTTCTTAGGCATTTAATTCATATTTCACAGTCAAATATTTTATCAAACACCTTGTGTGCATGTTTTAGTATACATTGCCCTTCCCCTTTTCTATATACAACAACCATACATTCCCTGGCATCCAAATTCACCTCAAACTTGGGCTTGGACATGAACTTGAGTTAGAAATGGAGATCACGCTCGAGGGATAAAGATCCAAAGTTGTGGAAGCTTAGGAAGTGAGATGCGAGCTCCTCCTTGACTCCAACAAAACACCATTTGGAATCCTAGATGTTCACCCCATTTTTTGTATGGTTTCCCTTTGTCCTGTCTCTAAAATCTTTCTTATGTGTGGGTAACCTAACCAACGAATTGAGTCCTATTTTAGGCCAGAGGGTTAAACCCTAAAAATCCTGCACTTAAGGCTGATTTGTGACTTTACGTTGCAGACCGTTGACGGCTTTGATTGTCGAAGGTTAGGGATGTTAAACGGTTTTGTTACTGCTTTGGTTCTGGAAAGTACTATCCATATTGATTTACTGGAATCGTTCGAACGGTCATAGAACTGTTTCGAAATGGTTTAAGCTACGGTCTTCAAATAATATGATGTTTATTCATCACCCACTGGGATAGTTTGAACGGTCATCGCTGTTTCTTCTAATTCTAATGGTCGTTCTCATTGGGTTAGGATTTTCTTTTCTTTAACATTTCACGAGTCCTTGGACTTGAACATACGCCATACACATCAACACAATTGAAGCCCTCCTTTTCTCATTTTCAGTAACCAAAGTATTGAATATACAAAAGGCTTCAAGCATTAGAACACTATTCATTGAGCTATGACGAACGTTTAGGGTTTACACGCAAGACAAACAAATGTCGGACCTCCTATTTGTTCACACCGGTCCTCTCGCCATAAGACTTTAAGACTTGATAGAGGAGCATTCCTAATCTTACCTTCTCTTAGGGCTCTTCTTGCTCCCAAGAATGGAGATTCGTAACTCATTGGGGATCTGTATCTCTTTTTGAATATAGTACCACTCCTCCTTTCTCTAGGTTTTTCTCGTTAGGGAAAAACAATAATGAAATGAATTGGACTAATGTTAAGGAACTGCCTAAAGTGATTAGATTGATAGGGTTTGAAGTCTCCAGCCTAAATCAATGTTATAGAGTGAGGGGTAAGACTCTTGGCATGAGATCTCAAGGAATTCTACCATTGGATGTGAAGATTAGAATCGCTATTCGATTTTATCCTTTAGGATTTTAATTTTGTTACAGAAAAGTGCCCATAAATTTAACATGTATATTAACATCCTTTAACACAATATAGTAAACCCCAACAATAAAGACTTTAGTTAAAATAAGGGCACTTACATTAAAACTCACTGTAATTAGTACCACTTATATACCACAGTCAATAAAAGCCCCACTATAGATGGAATAGTTTTTTTTTAATAAATCACTCAAAAGGAGCAGGGGGGGTTTGGCAGACTCACACAGTTAGTATATAAAGAAAAATGGGCCCGGGGGAGGGGGGGGGGGGGCATAAAATCAAAAACCCCCTAAAATGACACAAAAGCGGGCAGGGGGAAATTAAAAACCTTCAGGCCAATACAAGGCACCAACCACAACAAAAAACAAACACATTAGACAATCTAATGTTTCCCAGACCACTTTATCAAGAAAAGAAGAGATTCTGGAGGAGAGGGGACTATCTTGCTAAGATTAGCTAGAATAAACCTTGAACTTTGAAGATCACATCCGAAATTGGCTAAAAAATTGGCTACCGAATTAAATTCCTTGTATATATGAGAAATGAGGGAGCAATATTCATAACTTTGATAAGCTTTTGATTCCAATACCAAGCATTCCAGGGATGAATACATTTTCTATTTAGGCTTAACAAGAGTTTTTGAATCTGATTCAACCTCAATCTGCATGAACCCATTATTATGGCAAAGAGTAATACCATCAAGAAGAGCTCTGTCTCCATACATACTAGAAAATTGCCAATAAAATGCATAAAAATCGGCTAACATCTCACCATCATGATTACGAATAATACCTACACCACAGCTAAGCCAGGATTTACCTAGGAAGCACAATCTACATGATTTTTTCTACCCGAAGAGGCCGACCCCATTTGCAAAGGAATAGGATTTCTTTGCAGGAGGGAGAAAAAAAAGAGTTCAATGCCTAAAATGAAGATCCAATCTCGTTCCATTAGGTAAGCGGCCCAAATCTGCCATCCAATTCTTGATACGATCAAATAATAAGTTAGAAGGTTTCTGAACACCTTGATCTCGCAACATATTTCTTTCCAATCTCCCCTATTATAAGAAGAGGGAGTGAATAAAAAGTCCATTTTGCTGAGGGACTATCATGGGCGGAACCATCGCATAAACAGACATTGGATGTAGCACTTGGCTGTAGCATAATAGCCAATGGCTAAAAAATGTCGCCCTATACTTTCTACAGTGATCATATGAAAAAAGAAGGTTGAGACAATTGATTCAATTATTTCAAATTACAACAAGTGCAACAACTACTAAAGGAATCTAATAGATTGAACCAATGGTATCAGTGGAGACCGCACCATAACATAACCTTCTATTGAAGAGTGAATTTGTTTTGATGGAGAGGATTCCAATTACTACTCCAGGACTTTACAAACATTAGACTGTTCTAATCGAATCTAGCAGATTAACAGAAAACGTACCTTTCAGCCTAGGATTCCAGATAAAAAGCATATTTAGATTCTAAAGTGAAAAAAACCGCGAGATCTTTGATTTATCTGCACTCTGGTTGAGGAAGAGAGCATTAAACCAAATTAAAATCCCAGTCCATCATAGTCTACTTCCAAAAAACAGGAAAGATGGATGGGAATAATAGGCTTAACAAATAGCGGGGCATCCCCAAACAACTGATCTAACCAAAAAAATTATATTAGAACCACACCAATTAAAGAAAAGAAGTGACTAATAAGATCCTTACAAAGAGGACATATTTTAATCCAAAGTTTTGGATGAACTATGGGCGATATGAGAGCATTCCAAAATATGGCTAAATTGAACTTGCTCTGAAGAAAGTAGACCAAAGATTATTAGATTGGCAAAGATTCCAAATTGTTCATTCTAGAGCCATAGAAACAATGATGCATTTTCCTACTCCCCAAACCACCTTCAACTGGGGGACGGAACAATGTTCCAATTAATCAGTGAGTTGCTATATCACTTATATTTCCCAAAAAAAAATTAGTCATTGCTTTTCAATAAGATTTGTAATACGTTAGGAACATGATATAGCTAGAAGATAAGTGGGAAATAGAAGATAAAAACAGGTTTTAATAAGAGTTCAATCCCAAAGGGATAAAAACTTAGCTTCTAACCTTTTCCACCTTGAAATGATTTTATCGATAATAGAATTGAAAAAACCTTTTTTAAGACGCCCTTACAAGAGGGAAACCACTAGATAAAAAAATAAAAGATTTTCTAGGTTACCATCCCAATTAAAATAGGAATCACTTCTCTTCCTATCCATTTATCAGAACACTAGAAAGCACTTTTGAGTCGAGTAATTCAACTGCCCTAAAGATTTCTCATAAGAATTAAGAAAATCAAAAGTTTTTCTACTATCGTTTTCTACCATTACAAAAATTAAGAGTGATATTATCAAAAAGAAAATGAGAAATTGGTTCCGAAACTACCCAACTTATAAGAGGAAGAAAGACTCACAGAAATGGTTTAAGACCCCTACTGGCACTTCTCTGACCATAGTATTGACCCTAGAGGGGGGGGGGGGGGGGTGAATTAGGGGTTTGGTAAATTTAAAAGTTCTACTTAGTCCCTTTTACGGAATGTAAAATTAATCAAAGGACTGAAACTAGCATTCTAAATGCCAGGCCAATAGAGGAGGAAATATGAAAGAGTGAAGAATTCAACTCAAGGGACTTGGTTCACAAGGTTCGGCAATCCCGCCTACATTCCCCGCATCAAGCATACCACAAGAGGATTCCCACATTTATTCTCATCGCAAGTCTTCTTACATAGTGAAGACCAACCGTACAGTTGCAAGAGATATCTTGGCTCTCTGACTTCCCCCCAAACAATCTTCTTAGGTGAAAGATCCTCCCTTTACAATGAAGCTCCTCACTTCAAGTTACAAAGCGTCCACCGATTCTTGAGTTCATACACTTTTGTATAGGAGTGTTTAACATCTAAAATGCTCCTTAAGATGAGCTGAATGATTACTTTAAAGGCACTCTAAAAATTTTCCAAGATTGGAATTGAAATAAACCAAGAAATGAGATTGGGGATTTCTAGGTTATACTCAATAGTTTGAAATCTAAGCTTGTGAGTGATTGATTGAATGATATAGGGTGATAGGAGTTCTATTTTGTTCATAAATCATTCATTTTATAGCCAAGGAAGTTTCTAGCCATTGGAGTAGCATTAATGCAAAAACAGCTGAGAAAACTAGCTGTTACAGAGTGATGAAATATACTTTGTCCTGACCCATCCAGTCGTCGGATGAGTCATCCAGTCGACTGGATGGTGCTCCATTTTACCCTCCGGTGTTTAGCCATCACTTTTGATTTGCTATAGAATAGGGGATTCAACTTCAAATAGAACTCAAAATTCAAAGGACTGAGGAAAGTTGCAGTAACGTAAAAAATCCTAATTCTGCTTTTAGTTTGTCTGTGGGTCACAAACGTGGACTGGTACATCAGTCGTCTAGATGGCATATTTTGTCTCCTTCAGTATTTTTGACCATTAACTTTTGCATTAGCTTAATGAATTAGTGGATTCCATTCCTATTCCAATTAAAATTAAAAGGGGAACAAATTTGTGTCTAATGATAGAATCCTAATCGATGTATCATGGTCAAAATGGGTCAAAGCTTTCTAGTTTTGGAACAAAATAGGCAAAACAAAATTGGTTCTGTCTGTACAAACCGGATGGCCCCATCTAGTCGGACTGGATGGTGCAATTTTACACAAAAATCATTTTTTTTTGACACTTTATGATTGGGATTGATCAGGTCTTCTCCCTCTCACTAATCAAGATGTTATCATTTTGAGGTCCTTTAAGGTTTTTCAGTTGATCCTAAGGAACCTAGGATCAATCTAAGTTTATGAGATTTCAACAGTCAAAAGTTGAGGACTTTTTACACAAGTTTTAACTACTTTAAAAAGATAAAAAATGATACTCATAAAACCTTCTTGAGAGTTGGTCTTCAACTGATCTTGATCTTCTGATTTGACTTCTTTACTTAGATTCCTCCTTATTCTTCATCTTCATTGATCTTAATTTGATCAAATGTGTTTGCCTTAACTTGATAAAGGATCCTTATCATAAAATGGTGTCACTTCAGCTTTTTTCTTGAGTGACTTGCTATTGCTTTGTATATTTTGATTTTCAATAAAAATAGAAGCATTAGTAACAAATATCTACTTACAACTGGTTGTGTCTCAGAATCCCAAAATCAATGATCGTTACCTTAGGTAGAAAACTTATTAGGTTAACAATTCTCCAATTTTGAGGATGATAAAATCAGTAGAATGGTAGGAGCAAGCTCCCCCTCAATATATAATTTTAATGAAAAATGTTGAGTAAGCTCCACCAAAACATCAGGCATATAGAAAACTTAATTTCAATTGCATATTTTAGATAGATCAGTCACAAATCTTTGATCATGAAGTCTCATTTAGAGCAATTAGATTAATTAAAGTGATCATTTACATATTCTTATTTCTCCCACTAGCGTCATAAAAAAACATGAAAAAGCAGAGTACTGATACCACACATAATAATGTCAACACAAATCATACCACTAATACTCATTTGCAATTTAGGCACAAAAAAAATAAGTCAAATAGTGAATAAAAAAAAAATGTTCTAATTCCGAGCTTTTTAGTTAGTTGCTCTATAATAGCTTAGTAGGAATCAAAGGCTTACGGGTTACTACTCAGTGAACTTTTACAGTAATGCTTAGACTATTGAATTCATTGGAACAACATCACATAACAAACAAGCATAATCATATATGGCAGACATCATATCAGCATTACATACTAGACTCATCACATCAATTTAAACATTATTTGATCGAAACATTTAGACATTCAAATGTCGCGACCCAAACCCACCCTAGGAGTAGACGTGACTTTGGACGACTCATCATGACTTGCTTACCAAAATAACCTGCAAAAGCCTGGCGCATATAAATAGAGGATAAAAATAGCAGAAAACATATAACAAAGCACAGCGGAAGAAGTCTACAAACCTCTATGATATACATACGTGATCCAAGTTGATATAAAGAAATCAAGGACAAAGAAAGTGCGGACAGGCCCGCCAAAAATATTGAATACCTCTCTCTAAACTCACCCAAGCTATCCACTCAGAATCTAGCACACCTATAGTAACCCTCACCCTGAGGTTCCTCTACAGGCTCCTCAACGTACTCCTCCTCCACCCATGGGCCAAGAGCACAGACATCGAATGGAGCAGCAGCTCCCTCAAAACCTGCCGACATAAACGTACGGCTGAGCATGGAATACTCAGCGTGTACCAAATACTAACCAACAGTCATAGCAAACAACAACTATATGGAAAACAGGAAGCAGTTCACAGATATAAAGTAGGAACAATTCATATCATCATACGATAGTAAAGCAGTTGATAATCATGCTTGCATTTCGTAAAAGCTGATAAAATCCTTGAAAAACATCGTGCACTTGACTTGACTTAAAACATCATTTTCGTGCTTAAGAACTTGTCTTGTCATGTGTCTTGTTTTGTCGTGTCGTGTCATGTCATGCGTGTCATACTTGTATCATGTGTGTCATGCGTGTACCATGCTTGTATCATGCGTGTCATACGTGTACCATGCTTGTCATGCGTGCTTGCTTGGGAGTTCAACATGCTCATGTACTTGTAAAATGCGCTTGTGAGATGCCTTGAGAGGGAAGGGAGGCCCTTCTTTCGTGATATGCCTTGAGAGGGAAGGGAGACCTTTCTTTAATGCAATGCACTTGTGAATGAGGGGAGACCCCTCATGGAAGGGAGGGAAGTGTAAACTCCCTCCTAAGAAATGCTTGTTCTTGTCCTCTTGTCAAAAGCGAGGTAAAACATATCGTAAGATATGTCCCACCCATAATATCCTTACTCTTGCAAAACCGTAGGTAAAACATGTCATGCATGCCGTGCTCGTGGAATCGTGTGCATATTTTCATTTGAAATTAAATATGACGATTTGGGGATTTCACAATACATAGAACACCAAAATTTGAGCAAGTAATCATTCATTCAAATTTTAGGGAAAGCAAGTAAGCACACTATCATAAGCCCTAGCAATTCCATAAACATTTAAACATGCATTTTTCACTACAAATCGTCATTTTCTCCATTGAGGCATTTCATCAAACACATGGTATGTGTATTTGGTTAACAACTAAATCTTTCATTTTATCCTACATGAATCATTCTTCATTCAATCCACATCATGTATGTTCATTATTGAGGTGAAATGCCCTTCCTATTTTAATCATCACAACACAACCCATAGCATCCAATCACCTATTCACGTCCACACAACCATCCATTCATTCCATCTCCGTATCTTGTTTAGAAATTTAGGAAAAACCTAAAATAAGGGGAAAATAGAGATAATCGATGAACTAGAAGGGTAGTATAGGGTACCGACTTTGATTTGGGGTTGAATAACACCCTTGGTGTGTAGTTCCAACTTGAGGAAGAATCCCTCTTTGAGTTTGAGGAATTCTAGTTGCTTGAGGAAAGTCCTTCGCTTGAAAATCTTCAAGATGAGCTTCCCTTGATCTCCAATCCAAGCCTTCTTTGAAGGATTTACCCAAAATCCTCTCTTCCCCTTTCTCCCCTTTTCTCTCCTCTAGGTTAGAAATGCCCCAAAATAAGGATCCCTAACAAGAAAAGGGTTTAAGACCCTCAAATCCGGAATCTGCTACCGCATGCGATCGATCGTATACTTATCTGCGATCGATCGTACACTTATCTGCGATCGATCGCACCTGGATGCGATTTGTCGCGTATGAACCCGAACATTTCTGGTCTGATTTCCCTCTGCATGCGATCGATCGCAGATCCCTGTGATCTATCGCACCTGCGGATCCATCTATCGCATATGGCCCCGAGAATTTGGGACCCATTTTGCCTGTATGCGATCGATCGCACCTGACTTGCGATCGATCGCACCCTTCAGATTTTGTTGTTCTTCTCCTATTTTTCCACACTTTGGTAATTCGGCCATAACTTTTGACTCGGTTGCCCGATTTTGACGATTCAACTTGCGTTGGATTTGTCTTTCAAAGGGGGACATTCCTAGTATTTTAGAATTTCTAATTTCTTCTTTATTTATTGACTAAATTGCCCCTGAAGTCGATTGATCCGCAAATGGGTTTAAGTAACTCGGGTTTTCGATATATTCGACATAGGAATACTACTTCTTAACACTTAGAGTTGTTCAAAATTTGTCATTTCATAGAAATGGAAGGTAACAAAGGCTTCATGCCTTGGCATGGGTCCCAATACATGGCAAAAGTTCCGGGGCTCTACACAAAACATCATCTTTTCAATCATAGGCATATAATACCAATTATATCATCAATGTTTCAAGCATCATTCATTTGCAAAACACACAATAATCATCAAATAGCTTAGTTAAACATCATAGTATCATTCAAGGCATACTCAATTCACTTTAAGCAAAAACAAACATGATCAATCATCCAAATTTTCAGATTTATTTTTAGTACACACCATGATTTAATCATATAAGAAAATTATTCAATTTTATCTATGAGCACATTCCCCTTTTTTATGATTGAAGTCTACATGAACAAGTTGTCTTCTTCTTGTATGTTTGACATTTGTTGAATAGGGGGCATCTGGCTTGATATGTCTAGGCTTTTTGCATTTATAGCACATTATGTTCTCTTCTCTTCTTGGTTTGCCCTTAATGAGTTTAATTGAAAATTCCTTCTTGTAAGCTCTTTTCTTGATGTTCTTCTTGTGCTTCAAGAACTTTTTGAATTTTCTTACCATTTTATCAATCTCCTATTCTTCTTCACTTTCTTCACAAATATGGAAGGATTTCAAGGCATGTCTTCTCTTTGGTGTTGGCTCATCTTCTTGTTCCCTCATGACGATCTCATGAATCATTAAGGATCCTAGAAGCTCATCCATGGATAGAGTAGTGAGATCTTTGGCTTCTTGGATAATTGTCACTGTAGAAGCCCATTCCTTAGGTAGTGATTGGAGGATTTTCCTTACGTTCTCTGTATTAGAATAAATCTTACCAAGAGATTTTAGCTCATTAATAATGTTAGTAAATTTATCAAACATAAAGACAAGAGGTTCATTTGGTTCCATTTTAAATAATTCATATTTATGAACCAACATGCTAATTTTTTGTTCTTTAACTTGGTTGGTTCCCTCATAGATTATTTGGATTTTAGCCCAAATGTTCTTAGCGGAGTCACAAGCCGAAACTCGATTAAACTCTTGTGGACTTAATGCACAATATAGGTTGCTTATAGCCTTAACATTGAGTTGCACAAGCCTTATCTCGGCCTTCATCCATTCATTCTCAATTTTTGGTACTTGAGTACCATCTACAATTTTATTAGGGATGAGGGGACCATTGACAATAACTCACCAGCATTTATAGTTTAAAGCTTGAATGAAATACATCATTCTAACTATCCAATAGTTATAATTTTCTCTCTCGAACAAGGGAGGTCTAAAAGTTGATTGTCCTTCTCTAAGGGTAGTAGATGCACATATATTAAATATTTTCGCCAAATTATCTTTTCTCTGAGATTTGTTAAATCCTTATAAAAACAGAGACCTAGGCTCTGATACCAATTGTTGCCCAAGTATTGACCTCAGAGAGGGGGTGAATTGGGTGGTAAATTTAAAGTTCTAAATTAGTCCCTTTTATGGAATTTAAATTAATCAAGGGAATGTAACTAGCAATTCTAAAATGAAAGCAATAGAAAGAAATAAGGAAATAGTTAAGGAATTCAAACTCAAGGACTTTGTTCACGAGATTCAGCAATCCCGCCTACGTCCCCGCCTCAAGCTATACACACTAGAGGATTCACCATGATTTATTCCTAATCGCAAGTCTTCTTCCAGGTGAAGACCAAACCGTTACACTTATAAGAGAATCCCCTCTCTTGACTTCCACAATCTTCTTTCGGGTGAAGATCCTCCTTTACAATGAAGCTCCTCACTTCAAGTACAAGAATCCACCGATTCTTGATTTCATACTCTTTGTATAGAAATTTTTTTACAATTATAAATTGCTCTTTAACACGAGCTGGATGATCACTTTAAAGCACTCTAAAAATATCCAAAAGATTGGAGTTGAATAGCTCAAGAAATGAGATTTTGGGATTTCTAGGTTATACTCAATAGATTTGAAAATCTAAGCTTGTGAGTGATTGATTGAATGATTTAAAGTGATAGGAGTTCTTATTTTATTCATAAATCATCTCATTTTATGACCCAAGAAGTTTCATAGCCATTGGAGTAGCATTTAATGCAAAAAGAGCTGATGGAAAATAGTCGTTACAGAGTGAATATACTCTGTCCCGACCCATCTTGTCGCGACCCAAAATACCCCCTAGGAGTTAAGGATACATTGACTCGTGACCACCGTATCATACCTCCAGTATAATACATAAGGCACATGTGGAGACCTGTCAGAAACACAAACATATCTAGCGAAAGCGATAAAGAATGCACGGTGGAATAAAATACTAAACATAGCGGAAGCAAAGCGATACTCCTATAACTTAGTTCAAGTATGAACCAACAAAAGTATATACATGTGAGAAACCCAAAAGTGGAGTGGACAAACCCCACACTCACATCACAAAATAACATCTTAAACTTTTAGATCTATCGATCAACAAAAGTCAAAGTCTCGACACCTATCTATAGGACCATCGTCCTGATAATGATCCATGGAAGGCTCCGGGTCAAAGTACTCTTCCTCCAACCATGGTTCTGTGCCACATATGTCGAATGGAGCCCGAGCACCTGCCGATGATTACAAATATCGGCTGAGCGTGGAATACTCAACGTATACAAACTAATAACAATAAAACATTAAGCATAGAGCATACGAATCATGGAGAATGAAATCCGTAAAAACATGTAAGAGCGTGGAAACCTTGAAATAACATGTGAGATGAGGTTTGAAACCAAAACCAAAACTGTAACCATGTGAGTCATGCGATAATCATAGCCTTGTGAGTTCATGGAGTTACTTAGAGTCATTATGATCCGTAGATACATGGAGATACCATAGAGCACAACATAGAGCATATCCTTAGAAATCTTAGAGCATTACATTTATGATCCGTAGAGCTTGTGAGACGATTTTAGAGCTTATCATTGAGTTCCTTGTGAGCATAGTATGATTCGTAGAGCTTGTGAAACAATCTTAGAGAAATCATGGAGTTACTTAGAATCGTTCCTCATTAGTCATTTAGTGAAAAACCCCTTTTCGTACTTTGAGAAATCCATGGAAAACATCGATTCATGCGAGACATGCGAGCATATGAGCATATGAGAGAAATTGTCATATCTAAGCATAAAAATCCCTTAGAGGTATTTCATCAAACACTTGGAGTGCATCATAATAGTATCTTTCACCCAAGTATATAAACTACATACTTTCACACTATAAACATCCAAGATAAATATACATAAGTAGTATAGATTTAGAAGAACATCTTTTAGTAACTTAGTAGGATTGCAAGATCGGTAGTAGAGTGTATCTACCTTGGTAAAATGAACGTCTTTGATTCCCACAAGCTGGAACAAGCAAGAACCGTGAGTTCTTGGTTGAGAATCACCAAAAACAATGGAAGAACTTGATCTTCCACAAGCTTGAACAATCACCAAGCTCCTCTCCTTCTTCTCTCTCTCAAAATCTCTCAAAAATATGCACTAAGGGTTTCTGAAACCCTAAGGCACGAACCCGGCCTTTATATAGGCAAAGGGTGGTGGCAAAAGTCTTAAACACCCTTAATGAAAACAATCTGCGTATAACCGATCGATCGGTGGTACAGACCAAGCGATCGGTGGTTTCAATCGAGCGATCGGTTGAAAACACCCTCTCTGGAAAATTTTTCCATACAAAAAAGTTGGTCAGTCAATAGCTACCGATCGATCGGTAGTTTACCGATCGATCGGAGGATGGCACCGAGCGATCGGTGATCCCCTGTTTTGCTGTAAAACCTTGTTCCGATTGCTTGAAACTCTCCAATATTATTCTAATTATTCTAACACTCTTTTATGCTTAATACATGCTCCTTAGTATAACTAGGCCCATTGAAACATGCACGCCATAAATCCAAACTCGTATATTAACATAAAGCCCATTAGTGCATAAAACCACACTTGAGCACTATTCACACACTATTCATCACCTAGGGCAATAAAGATTCAGGGCTCTACACATCTAGTCATCTGGATGAGTTCGTCTAGTCGATTGGATGGTGCTCCGTTTTTACCTCTTGGTGGTTAGACCATGACTTTTGATTGGCTTATCAGAATTAGGCAATTCAACTTCCAATAGACTCAAAATTTAAAGGCAAACAATTTTATGTCTAATGTAAAAATCTTAATCCTACTTTAGTTTTGGTCTAAGTGGATCCCAACGTTGATTGATCCTTCTAGTCGTCTGGATGGTGCACCGTTTTGTCTCCTTCAGTATTTTGATCATAAATTTTTATGGGTTTGATGAAATTAGGTAATTCAACTTCCTATTCCCCTTAAAATTAAAAGGGGAACAATTTTGTGTCTAGTGATCAAATCCTAATTCAGCATTATTCATGGTCAAAATGGGTCCCGAAGATTTCTGGTTTTGGAACAAAATGGCCAAAAACAAATTGACATATCTAGTCGACCGGATGACCCCATCTAGTCGACTGGATAATGCAATTTTTGCACAAAATCCATTTTTTGACACTTTAATGATGAGATTTGATTCCAAGGTCTTCTCCCTCATCCTAATCAAGATGATTACCAGCTTTTTAGGTCCTTTAAGTGTTTTTCAAGTTTATCTTAAGGAACCTAAGGTCAACCTAAGTTTATGAGCTTTTCAACAACGAAACTTTGAGGAGTTTTTACACAAGTCCCAACTCTCTTAAAAGATAAAAAATGATTCTCTAAACCTTCTTGAGAGTTCTTCTTCAACTTGATCTTGGATCTTCTGATTTGACTTCTTTAGTTTCAAGATCATCCTTCTTCTTCAATCTTCATTGATCTTCAATTTGATCCAAATGACTTGCCTTGACTTGATAAAGGATCTTCTCATAGATGGTGTCACTTTCATGTTTTTTCCTTGAGTGACTTTGCTAATGCTCTTTATATTCTGATTTTCACATAAACTTAATAGAAGCATTAGTAACAAATATCATATTCCATTGTTGTGTTATCATCAAAATCAATGATGTTACCTTAGGTAAAAAACTTATAGGCTAACAACTTCTTCAGCTAAAATAAAAAGGGCAGGAGATAGGGGATCACCTTGATGAAAGCCATGCGAGCTCTGAAAAAAACCTTGCAAACAACCATTAATAAGAATTGAGAAAGATTGATTATAAAGGCATCCTCGGATCAGTCTAATAAACTCTTCTTTAAACCCCATTTTTTGCATAACGAAAAATTTGAAATTCCACTCCATTCTGTTGTAGGCTTTAGACATGTCAAGTTTAAATATAATATTGCCTCCAGGAGTTTTCTGATCAATATTCTGCACCATTTCCTGTGCTAAACTAACATTATCTAAAATATTTCTACCTTTCACAAAGGCATTTCTTTCATAAGATATAATGTTAGGAAGCAATAAACCTATTCTATTAGCCAATATTCGAGATATAATTTTATAAAGAAAATTGCAGAGGCTATGTGTAGAACCCCGGATCTTGATGGCCATGTACGACGAATGATATCATATACTAAAGCATTTAAGAATGTATTTATGGTGTATGGGTGTTTGGAATGAAATAGGCAAGAGTATAGAATACTCTTGAGTATTGACAAGGGTTATGCCTTGGCATACCCTCGACTCTAAATAGCCCTAGCGTTCACACCGCTCGTCAAAATCAAGCGATTCTTGGATTTTTGGAAAGGTCATTGAACCCTCTTCGGGGTTCATGTTGATCACTTGTCTTGGTTTTGAGTCGGTGTTAGGTCAAAAGACCGATTTCTGAAGTCGGGTCGGTTTAAAATCTGGACTGACGAAACCCAATTTCGGATCAGTCAGGTTTAGGGGAAAAATGGTCCAAGAAAAAGGAAGAATTGGAAGTTGTGAAAAACATGAACGTTGTTCCCCTTCGAAAGAAAAATCCAACACAAGTTGAATCGTCAAAATTGGACAAGCGAGTCAAAAGTTATGGCCAAGATACGAAAATGTAAAAATGCTGAAGCTTTCTGCAAAAGTTGCGATCGCTCGTAGGGACCCTACGAACGATCGTAGCGGAGCTACAAACGATCGTAGAGTTGTTACGATCGATCGTAAATCCCCAGAAATGCTGGAAACTCTCGGGTGAAACTACGATTGATCGTAGGAAGCTACGATCGATCGTAGAAGGCTACGATCGATCGTAGATCGCTACGAACGATCGTAGATACGCGATTTTACTTTCTTGGATGCGATTTTTTAGGGGTTTTTCACCCCTTACACTATAAATAGAAGACTTTAGGAGGGTTTTTGGTTTACCCTAAACCAAGGAGAGTTCCTAGAAAGAGAAGGAGAGGATCTTGAGAATTCCAAATAGGGTTTTGATTTGGAATCATGAAAAGCTTCAACAAGGGTTTGATCTTCTCCAAATCGAGCTTGGATCATTCCAATCAAGTGAGGATTTTTCTCAAGGGATTTCCTTCGACCTAGAAATTGATTCTAAGAGGTTAGTAAACTACTATCTAACCTTGTTATCATACAAAGATGATTCTATAGGTGATTTTAATTCTATTATGATACAAATAGGAAGTGTGGAAATTGGGTGAACTAGATCATGAATAAACAATCAAATAGGGTTTTACAAATTGGGGGTTTTTCAATAACAAGGATGAATATGGCTAAACTTGTAAGAAAATTGTAATACCTTTAAATGAACCACAATTTTAAGTATACTATGATGCAATGACAAACAAGGGATTTTGGGCGAACTTGATTATGTTCAAATAAGCAAATAAGGATTTAAGATTTTGGGGGTTTTCCAATAAAAGGGTGAATATGACTATAAGTGCAAGTTAGTGTTAATATCCTCCAAGGAACCATGATTTTAAGTGTGATATGATGAATTAGGCTTAGAAGCCATGATTGTTATGATGTGATGCAATGAATGAAATGTTCTACATTCTAGAATTGTCTAAGTATGTTATGATGCTAATATACCTTGCATGAACCATATGAGTTATTAAGGTATTCAAGTATACTATAATGATCATTATGCCTTGCATGAACATGTTTAATTAGTTAAAGCTTTCCACATAGATGTTATAATGCTCACAAGCACTCTACGCACGATAAGTATTGCACGACCGTGGTTTTTCTCATAAGCATGAATTTTCAAGAAAACATAAGAGGATTTTCAAAGGCATTCATAAGTAAGAAGCATACATGCATAAGAGTTGACTAAGCCAAACTTTGGGTTGGCATTCTAAGATCGGTTACTTCATGCTCACAAGGATCAAGTCTAAGATCTCGCATAAACTCCACGGATCATAAGTCTCGCAAGGCTTTTCAAGAACTCATAAGAAACTCACAAGTCTAAGATCTTGCATATGTCTCCAAGGAGAACAAGCTCACAAGGATCATAAGCTCACAAGAAGCTGACAAGTACTCATAAGCTCACAAGAAGCTCATAAGCTCACAAGTACTCACAAGCTCACAAGAACTCTAAGCTCATAAGAACTCATAAGAAAACACGAGGCTCACAAGCATTCATAAGAACTCATAAGCATACATGAGAAGGTTTGTTTTCCATGAAAAGAACAAGTTTTATGAAAGGTTTTTCCCGACGGGTTTTAAGCATGGATTTTGGTGATTGTATTCTTTTATGCACTGTATAAAATATTGTGATTTTGATAGCATTGTTAGCTAGTAGATTTTGCTCGCTGAGTATTCCATGCTCAGCCGTACATGTTATGTCGGCAGGTACACGGACTCCATTTGACATCTGTGATCAGGGGCCCTGGATAGAGGAGGATTATGGCGAGGAGGAGCCATATGTAGAGCCTTAGGAGGAGGCAAATGACTTAGACCACTGGCCCTTTTAGAGTGATTATATAGAGAGAGAGTGAGAGAGTATTATCATTTTGTATTTTGATAGGTGGGCATGTCCACCATTACTTTTGTTATGTATGTACAAACTTGGAATACACAGCATGTATAGAAAAGAAATTTTTGGATTACGCTTCCGCACATTGGTTTAAGCTTCCGCCTTATTCATGATTATGTTTGTCATGACTTGGATGTTATTACAAGATGGTTTGGTATCGGATATGACACATCACGAGCCAAAGTATCCCTAACTCCCAGGGGGTATTTTGGGTCGCGACACTATGTCTATGGATGGAATAGTAATCACTACAATTCTTGGCTTATGTATACATGAATTTAATCATCAGATTGGACTCAAAACATTTATAAATAGTTTTGACTCAAAATAATATATTATAAAAATAATTTTAACAAAACATATTTGATCAAAATCACCACCGGTGGACTTAGAGAGTCCAATCTCAATGATAAATTTACTTGAATGTATTTACTCCTTTAGGAGGCTCTCTCCTTTTGTTAGGAGTAGTGGGTCCCATATTTGAGCATTTGTTCCTCTCCATACATTATGTGCATAACCCAACATACCCGGAATCAACCCGTAATTAAGCATCGCCATTTGGTAACATCAAAGTCATACAGACCTAAAAAAATTAGAGAACAAATCTCTCATGTAGCACCCCGGACTTTTTCATCCTTAATGAATAGCACCTTCGTAGCTAATTGGCCATTTTTGTAGTCTAATTAATAAATAAGGGAGAAATCAAAAATTCCGAAATGTAAGAAATGTGCGTTTTCGAAAGACGAACCCAACGCAAGTTGAATCGTCGAAATCCGACGAACGAGTAAAAAGTTATGGCCAAAACAGTTTGGACCTGCAGACCACCGATCGCTCGGTCCATGGAGCGATCGATCGGTCCAAAACCGATCGCTCGGAGGCTATCGACTGGTCGAGATTTTTCTATGGGGAAATTTTCCAGAGAGTGAAATATCAACCGATCGCTCGGTTATGAAACCGATCGATCGGTAGGCAACCGATCGATCGGTCATTAACACCGATCGCTCGGTCCTCGCGTTTTGCAGAATTTTCACTAAGGGCATTTTCGGCATTCGGGTGTTATACCCTTTCTTATATAGGATTACCCGAGCCTTTAGGGCTCATCCTCAACCCTTAGAAGATTTGGGAGATTAGAGAGAAAGGAGAAGGTTTTCCAAAACCTAGGTTTCCATTTTCGAGAGAAATCAAAGGGTTTTGAAACCCTAGATCAACCTCAAGCCCGATTTCTTCAAGATTTCGGTTCAAGCATTCGTGGAGCTCGTGTGAGGCACTCTCCTCAAGCTAGGGCAGCAACTCACGTGCGTTTGGTGGAGGATTTCTTCCCCCATTTGTCAAGGTCGGTACTTCTTACTACCCTCCTAGTTATAGCTTCTCTTTCCCTTTATTTCTTCTTATTTTCTTTCACCTATATATGTGTTATGAGATTGGTGGTATGAATGGTGAATGGAGATGGATGTTGGCGAATGGATGCCGTGTGGATGATGTGATGAACGAATGGGAAAGGGCATTGTACTAATAATGAACATACAAGTGTGATGTGAGCATAACCCACATAGAAAAGCATGATTTAGGTTTAAGTGAATAATGAACACACCACATGTTTGATGAAATGCCAAGGTGAATAAAATAAATGATAAATTAAGGGAACCCATGTTTAATTGCTCTTGAAATTTGTTAGGGTTCATGATAGTGTGTTTCTTACATTTCTTAAAATGTGTAGATTATTAATTTCTTAAATTGTTATATGCTATGCCTTGTGAATCACTCCAAATTGTCATATTTAATTCCAAATGCAAGTATGCACACGATCTCACGAGCACGCATGAAATGACGTGATTTACCGATGTTTTGAGTATGGGACGTAGAGGTGGGGCATATCCTAAGATATGTTTCACTTCGCTTTTGACAAGGGCAAGACAATCATGCATTGCATAGGGAAAGGTCTCCCATCCCCTCGCATGACATGCATAGCATCGCATGACACGCATAGCATAGCATGGCATGACACGCATAACATAGCATCACACATTCTGCATGGATGCTAGTTGCGACGGGCTATGAACGGCAACTAGGCATTCACATTCTGCATGGATGCTAGTTGCGACGGGCTATGAACGGCAACTAGGCATTCACATTCTGCATGGATGCTAGTTGCGACGGGCTATGAACGGCAACTAGGCATTCACATTCTGCATGGATGCTAGTTGCGACGGGCTATGAACGGCAACTAGGCATACCCATCTGCATATAGGGTACTAGTTGTGACGGACTATGAACGGCAACTAGGCATGTGAACATGTTTAAATTATGAACAAGCAAGCATGATACTCGCATGACATGACATGACACGCATGATATGACAAGATAAGACAACATAACAAGTTTCAAGCACGGAAATGGTATTTTCAAGTCAAGTCAAGTGCACGATGTTTTCAAGAGGTTTCATCGGCTTTCTACGAAATACAAGTATGATTATAAATTGTTTTGTTTCCTTGTATGATATAAATTGTTCATGTTCTATATGTGCAACTTGCTTCCTCCTTTATGTATGCTATCTGTATGCTATGACTGTTGGTTAGTGCTTAGTACCCGCTGAGTATTCCATGCTCAGCCGTACTTCTTATGTCGGCAGGTGACGGCGGAGCAGCTGCTCCATTTGATATCTGTGCTCCGAGTCCATGGGTGGAGGAGGAGTACGTCGAGGAGCCTTTTGAGGAACCTCCAGTAGAGGGTTACCATTAGGTGGTTGTAGATTCTGAGTGGATTAGCTGTGGGTGAGATGAGAGATTATATCCATGTATTTTGGCGGGTCTGTCCGCACTTTCTTCTGGTTACTTTTTGTATAAACTTGGACCATATGTATATACTTAGAGGTTTGTTAGACTTCCGCTGTGTTTTATAGTTATGTTTCCGCTATAATGTCCTCTATTGTATATGCTCTGTGGGTTTTTGCAGGTTGGTTTGTCAAGCAAGTCATGTAAGTCATGATTGAGTCGTCCAAGATTCACTCTAACTCCTAGGGTGGGTTTTGGGTCGCGACAGAAGTGGTATCAGAGCTTAGGCTTTAGGTCTCTAGGGTCACTTAGAATCTTATACCACGGCTTGACAAGAGCATATGTTAGGAAACAAGTTAGGAAGGGAGTGAGTCGGGAACGAGTCTGGTTCCAAGTGTAAGACTAAACTTTAGTCTTAGTCTAAAATGGTTGCTTTAACCAAGTATGGGTCCTAGGTACGCTAGAACACTAAAGTATAAGTATAATGTGATGAATACTCTGATGACTTGATGTGATGTATATTAGTATTATACGACTAATACCAATTGAATTATTGTAAAATGACATTGAAATAAACTGTGGTTTCAAGTTAGACTCATGTGGTGTTATTATTCTCAGGACTTTAGTCATGAGACGGAACACACGGGGTCGTGGACCACATACCAGAGCTTCCTCTTCTTCACGGGATGAGGATGAGCAGCCGGACCTCTCTCAGGTCTTAGGCTCTATTGCTGAGACACTTGCCATCCTGGCGGCTCGGCAAACTATACCGGCATCAGCGGCACCTACTCCACCGCCCGCAGCTCCAGTACATCGTACAGCTGGAGTTGAGGCATTCAGGAGATTGAGGCCTCCATCCTTCCATGGGAGTGTGGACCCTCTTGCTGCGGAGGCGTGGATCCTCCAGATGGAGAAGATTTTTGCAGTCCTCTCGCCTACAGAGGAGGATAGAGTAGCATGGGCAGTTTTCATGCTAGAGGGTGAAGCCCACCATTGGTGGTTATCCGCATTGAGGACGCGAGACTTGACCATGCAGGGTCAACCTTGGACTTGGGAGGAGTTCAAGGATACTTTTTACAAGAAGTATTTTCCGATCGGTGCACGGGAAAAGAAAGAGAGAGAATTCATCAACCTTGAGCAAGGTTCGATGTCTGTGGCCGCTTATGAGGCCAAGTTCTCGGAGCTATCACGCTTCGCGACACATATGATTGCCACCGAGGCAATGAAGGCGAGGAGGTTTGAGCAAGGGCTCAAGGATGTCATCATGGAGAAAGTGTCAGTTTTCAGGCACGCCACTTACGCCGAAGTAGTGGATAAGGCCTTATTGGTTGAGGCTAATTCTGAAGCAGTGTCTAAGAAGAGAGAGTTGGCGAGAGGCCAAGCCAGTAGTTCAGCACCTCCAGAGAGGCGGAATCGTACCGGACCTTATCAGTATACATGGCCAGCACCACCGATGAGGCCGACTTATGCGGCCCCAGCACCACGGCAGTACGTGCCACAGGCACCTCGACCTCAGGCTCTCCCGGCCCCATGGCCAGTCGCACCTCAGGTGGCGAGATATGCTCCACCTCAGGCCCCTCCTACCCGCACACACGAGGCCTGCCCTTCATGCGGCCGACGGCACCCAGCTGGGGATTGCCTAAGAGCATCGGGTGGATGTTTTCACTGTGGTCGCCAGGGCCACGTGATCAGGGATTGCCCTACCCGGCATTTACCAGGCCAGTCTCAGGGGATTAGGCCACCAGCACGCCCAGCAGGATCATATCAGGCGTCATCTCAGACTACCCGGTCTACACCTCAGTCTCGCCAGGCGAACCAGGGGCGAGTTTTTGCCTTGACAGAGGGTGATGCACTTGCATCTGACGATGTGGTGCAAGGTACGCGTTAGGAGTTATTTTCCTGATTCGTGATTGTTGTGTTATGTTTTATTCCTTGTGTACGTAGTTGGTATGCTATATATATATTTACTTACGTGTATACACTGTTGAGGCTTGAATTGACGTAACTAGCTAAAATTTCAGGAACCCTACTAGTCAATGAGTATTTGGCTCGAGTGTTGATTGATACCGGGTCTACTCATTCGTTTGTCTCGCCGAGTTTTTCAGAAGGCTTTTCTGGGGAGCCAAGTCAGCTAGAACCGGAGTTATCCATTTCGACTCCTCTTGGCAAAACAGTATTGGCAGATAAAGTGTATAGAAATGGTGTGGTCCAAGTTGGAAGCCACGAGTTGGCGGTTGATCTCATCGTCCTTGGATTCCAAGACTTTGATGTTATATTGGGAATGGATTGGTTAGCAGCACATCATGGGCATGTAGCTTGCTTTGAGAAAATGGTACTCTTCAAGCCAGTAGAAGGAAAACCATTCCACTTTCGCGGGTTGAAAAGCAGATCTATTGCTCGTTTTGCGGCGTTGGGCGTAGCTAACCCCGAGGCAAAGGACTCATCAACTATTCCGGTTGTGAGTGAGTTCCTGGATGTATTTCCAGAGGAGTTGCCAGGATTGCCTCCAGACAGGGAGATTGAGTTTATGATCGAGCTTGCACCAGGCACAGCTCCTGTATTCAGAGCTCCATATAGAATGGCCCCTATTGAACTCAAGGAGTTGAAGACTCAGTTGGAGGAATTGCAAGGCCTTGGCTTCATTCGACCAAGTGTCTCACCATGGGGTGCCCCAGTGTTGTTTGTCAAGAAGAAAGATGGTTCGATGCGGATGTGTGTCGATTACCGGCAATTGAACAAAGTCACTATAAAGAATAGGTATCCATTGCCTAGGATTGACGACTTGTTCGATCAGTTGAAGGGAGCAAGATTTTTCTCAAAGATAGATCTTCGATCGGGTTATCACCAGTTGAAGATTAAGGTGGAAGATGTTCCCAAAACTGCTTTCAGGACTCGATACGGGCACTATGAGTTCTTGGTGATGCCTTTTGGTCTCACGAACGCGCCGGCAGCCTTTATGGATTTGATGAACCGGGTGTTCCGACCATACCTAGATCGGTGCGTGATTGTATTCGTTGATGACATTTTGGTCTATTCCCAGACACGGGAAGATCACATACGCGACCTTCGCCTCGCATTGGAAATGTTAAGAGAGCACAAGCTATACGCCAAAATTAGCAAGTGTGAGTTTTGGTTGGAAGAGGTGGCATTCCTAGGCCACGTTGTTTCCGCTGAAGGCATCTCCGTTGATCCGAAGAAGATAGAAGCTGTTATGAGTTGGGCGAGGCCCAAGAGTGTTACTGAGATACGCAGCTTTCTTGGGCTGGCAGGCTACTACAGGAGATTCGTAGAGGGTTTCTCTAGCCTTGCAGCACCGCTTACTCACCTGACACGAAAGAATGCGCAGTTTGTTTGGAGCGACAAGTGTGAGATCAGTTTCACGGAACTGAAGAAGAGGCTTACTACAGCTCCTGTCCTTACAGTGCCATCCGGACCTCTTGGGTATGAGGTGTACAGTGATGCCTCACACGTTGGACTTGGATGTGTGCTTATGCAACACAAGAAGGTCATTGCCTATGCATCAAGGCAATTGAAGGAGCATGAGAAGAATTACCCCACGCACGACTTAGAGCTTGCCGCAGTCGTGTTTGCACTCAAGATCTGGCGACATTACTTATACGGGGTGGAATTCTATGTGTATACGGACCACAAGAGCCTCAAGTACCTCTTTTCCCAAAAGGAATTGAATCTAAGGCAACGGCGTTGGATGGAATTTCTGAAGGATTATGATTGTACCATTCAATACCATCCGGGTAAGGCAAATGTAGTGGCTGATGCTCTGAGTAGAAGACCTCAGGGGTTGTTAGCACACATGTTGGTTCAAGAATGGAAGCTACTAGAAGATTTGGCAAATCTGGACATCAGTGTGAATAACTCTGTCCGTGGTCCTACCTTGGCAAATGTTACGGTTCGGCCGTACATTATAGATTTGATCCAAGAATATCAAGCCATGGATGCGGAATTGTTGGCTTTCCGGGACAAGGAAGTTGCCAAGGGCAGTGAAGACTTTTCTCTCACTAGTCGGGGTGCTATCACATTCAAGGGAAGACTGTGCGTCCCAGCCAATGCAGATCTTCGAAGAGAGATTTTGGATGAAGCACACCGTTCGAAGTACACAGTGCATCCAGGGGGTACGAAGATGTACCGGAACCTCAAGAGTCACTTTTGGTGGCGGAATATGAAGAGGGAGGTTGCGGAATATGTAGCTCGGTGCTTGGTGTGCCAACAGGTGAAAGCAGAACACATGCGGCCCGCAGGTCTATTACGGTCCCTTCCGATTCCCGAGTGGAAATGGGAGAACATATCCATGGATTTCATAGTTGGCTTGCCAAAGACGGCAAGGGGTTCAGATGCGATATGGGTAGTAGTGGATCGTTTGACGAAGTCCGCTCACTTCTTGCCTTACCGAACTACTTTCAACTCTAGTCAGTTAGCTGCCTTGTACATCAAGGAAGTGGTGAGGTTGCACGGAGTGCCTGTCAGTATTGTGTCGGATCGGGATCCAAGATTCACATCACGATTCTGGAAAAGCTTTCAGGAAGCTATGGGTTCCCGACTTGATTTCAGCACTGCTTTTCATCCACAAACGGATGGACAAACCGAGAGGGTGAACCAAGTAATAGAAGATATGCTTCGGGCTTGTATGCTGGATTTCAAAGGCAGTTGGGAAGAGCACTTGCCTTTGGTGGAGTTCGCCTACAACAATAGCTATCAGGCGAGTATCCAAATGGCTCCGTTCGAGGCTTTGTATGGGCGAAGCTGCAGGTCTCCTCTCTACTGGGATGAGGTAGGAGAAAGAAAAGTACTTGGTCCGGAGTTGATTGAGCAAACTACTAGTATAGTCAAGATCATCCGGGATCGGTTGAAAGCCGCTCAAGATCGCCAAAAGAGCTATGCAGACACGCGCCGCAGGGACTTGGAATTTCAAGTAGGGGATCGAGTCTTTGTGAAAGTATCTCCTAGCAAAGGGATTATGAGATTCGGCAAAAGAGGCAAGCTTAGTCCTCGCTATGTTGGACCGTTTGAGATTCTCACGCGGGTTGGTGAAGTTGCTTATCGAGTAGCTCTTCCACCTCACATGGCCGCGGTTCACAACGTTTTCCACGTGTCTATGCTTCGGAAGTACATTGCGGACCCTTCGCATGTACTAGAATTGGAACCGTTGGAAATTCGAGAAGATCTCACGTTGGTTGAGAAGCCGATTCACATATTGGATCGGAGAGATCAAGTGCTTCGCAACAAGACAATCCCTTTGGTTCTCGTGCAATGGCAACATCATGCCCGAGAAGAAGCCACGTGGGAGCGTGAAGCCGAAGTCAAAGCAAAGTATCCCGAGTTGTTTGAATAGACTTGTGCATATGGCTTATAATTTTGTTTTGAATTGGTGCATGTATGTACCGTCCAAATTTCGGGGACGAAATTTTTGTAAGGGGGGGAGAATGTAGCACCCCGGACTTTTTCATCCTTAATGAATAGCACCTTCGTAGCTAATTGGCCATTTTTGTAGTCTAATTAATAAATAAGGGAGAAATCGAAAATTCCGAAACGTCAGAAATGTGCGTTTTCGAAAGACGAACCCAACGCAAGTTGAATCGTCGAAATCCGACGAACGAGTAAAAAGTTATGGCCAAAACAGTTTGGACCTGCAGACCACCGATCGCTCGGTCCATGGAGCGATCGATCGGTCCAAAACCGATCGCTCGGAGGCTATCGACTGGTCGAGATTTTTCTATGGGGAAATTTTCCAGAGAGTGAAATATCAACCGATCGCTCGGTTATGAAACCGATCGATCGGTAGGCAACCGATCGATCGGTCATTAACACCGATCGCTCGGTCCTCGCGTTTTGCAGAATTTTCACTAAGGGCATTTTCGGCATTCGGGTGTTATACCCTTTCTTATATAGGATTACCCGAGCCTTTAGGGCTCATTCTCAACCCTTAGAAGATTTGGGAGATTAGAGAGAAAGGAGAAGGTTTTCCAAAACCTAGGTTTCCATTTTGGAGAGAAATCAAAGGGTTTTGAAACCCTAGATCAACCTCAAGCCCGATTTCTTCAAGATTTCGGTTCAAGCATTCGTGGAGCTCGTGTGAGGCACTCTCCTCAAGCTAGGGCAGCAACTCACGTGCGTTTGGTGGAGGATTTCTTCCCCCATTTGTCAAGGTCGGTACTTCTTACTACCCTCCTAGTTATAGCTTCTCTTTCCCTTTATTTCTTCTTATTTTCTTTCACCTATATATGTGTTATGAGATTGGTGGTATGAATGGTGAATGGAGATGGATGTTGGCGAATGGATGCCGTGTGGATGATGTGATGAACGAATGGGAAAGGGCATTGTACTAATAATGAACATACAAGTGTGATGTGAGCATAACCCACATAGAAAAGCATGATTTAGGTTTAAGTGAATAATGAACACACCACATGTTTGATGAAATGCCAAGGTGAATAAAATAAATGATAAATTAAGGGAACCCATGTTTAATTGCTCTTGAAATTTGTTAGGGTTCATGATAGTGTGTTTCTTACATTTCTTAAAATGTGTAGATTATTAATTTCTTAAATTGTTATATGCTATGCCTTGTGAATCACTCCAAATTTTCATATTTAATTCCAAATGCAAGTATGCACACGATCTCACGAGCACGCATGAAATGACGTGATTTACCGATGTTTTGAGTATGGGACGTAGAGGTGGGGCATATCCTAAGATATGTTTCACTTCGCTTTTGACAAGGGCAAGACAATCATGCATTGCATAGGGAAAGGTCTCCCATCCCCTCGCATGACATGCATAGCATCGCATGACACGCATAGCATAGCATGGCATGACACGCATAACATAGCATCACACATTCTGCATGGATGCTAGTTGCGACGGGCTATGAACGGCAACTAGGCATTCACATTCTGCATGGATGCTAGTTGCGACGGGCTATGAACGGCAACTAGGCATTCACATTCTGCATGGATGCTAGTTGCGACGGGCTATGAACGGCAACTAGGCATTCACATTCTGCATGGATGCTAGTTGCGACGGGCTATGAACGGCAACTAGGCATACCCATCTGCATATAGGGTACTAGTTGTGACGGACTATGAACGGCAACTAGGCATGTGAACATGTTTAAATTATGAACAAGCAAGCATGATACTCGCATGATATGACATGACACGCATGATATGACAAGATAAGACAACATAACAAGTTTCAAGCACGGAAATGGTATTTTCAAGTCAAGTCAAGTGCACGATGTTTTCAAGAGGTTTCATCGGCTTTCTACGAAATACAAGTATGATTATAAATTGTTTTGTTTCCTTGTATGATATAAATTGTTCATGTTCTATATGTGCAACTTGCTTCCTCCTTTATGTATGCTATCTGTATGCTATGACTGTTGGTTAGTGCTTAGTACCCGCTGAGTATTCCATGCTCAGCCGTACTTCTTATGTCGGCAGGTGACGGCGGAGCAGCTGCTCCATTTGATATCTGTGCTCCGAGTCCATGGGTGGAGGAGGAGTACGTCGAGGAGCCTTTTGAGGAACCTCCAGTAGAGGGTTACCATTAGGTGGTTGTAGATTCTGAGTGGATTAGCTGTGGGTGAGATGAGAGATTATATCCATGTATTTTGGCGGGTCTGTCCGCACTTTCTTCTGGTTACTTTTTGTATAAACTTGGACCATATGTATATACTTAGAGGTTTGTTAGACTTCCGCTGTGTTTTATAGTTATGTTTCCGCTATAATGTCCTCTATTGTATATGCTCTGTGGGTTTTTGCAGGTTGGTTTGTCAAGCAAGTCATGTAAGTCATGATTGAGTCGTCCAAGATTCACTCTAACTCCTAGGGTGGGTTTTGGGTCGCGACAGAAGTGGTATCAGAGCTTAGGCTTTAGGTCTCTAGGGTCACTTAGAATCTTATACCACGGCTTGACAAGAGCATATGTTAGGAAACAAGTTAGGAAGGGAGTGAGTCGGGAACGAGTCTGGTTCCAAGTGTAAGACTAAACTTTAGTCTTAGTCTAAAATGGTTGCTTTAACCAAGTATGGGTCCTAGGTACGCTAGAACACTAAAGTATAAGTATAATGTGATGAATACTCTGATGACTTGATGTGATGTATATTAGTATTATACGACTAATACCAATTGAATTATTGTAAAATGACATTGAAATAAACTGTGGTTTCAAGTTAGACTCATGTGGTGTTATTATTCTCAGGACTTTAGTCATGAGACGGAACACACGGGGTCGTGGACCACATACCAGAGCTTCCTCTTCTTCACGGGATGAGGATGAGCAGCCGGACCTCTCTCAGGTCTTAGGCTCTATTGCTGAGACACTTGCCATCCTGGCGGCTCGGCAAACTATACCGGCATCAGCGGCACCTACTCCACCGCCCGCAGCTCCAGTACATCGTACAGCTGGAGTTGAGGCATTCAGGAGATTGAGGCCTCCATCCTTCCATGGGAGTGTGGACCCTCTTGCTGCGGAGGCGTGGATCCTCCAGATGGAGAAGATTTTTGCAGTCCTCTCGCCTACAGAGGAGGATAGAGTAGCATGGGCAGTTTTCATGCTAGAGGGTGAAGCCCACCATTGGTGGTTATCCGCATTGAGGACGCGAGACTTGACCATGCAGGGTCAACCTTGGACTTGGGAGGAGTTCAAGGATACTTTTTACAAGAAGTATTTTCCGATCGGTGCACGGGAAAAGAAAGAGAGAGAATTCATCAACCTTGAGCAAGGTTCGATGTCTGTGGCCGCTTATGAGGCCAAGTTCTCGGAGCTATCACGCTTCGCGACACATATGATTGCCACCGAGGCAATGAAGGCGAGGAGGTTTGAGCAAGGGCTCAAGGATGTCATCATGGAGAAAGTGTCAGTTTTCAGGCACGCCACTTACGCCGAAGTAGTGGATAAGGCCTTATTGGTTGAGGCTAATTCTGAAGCAGTGTCTAAGAAGAGAGAGTTGGCGAGAGGCCAAGCCAGTAGTTCAGCACCTCCAGAGAGGCGGAATCGTACCGGACCTTATCAGTATACATGGCCAGCACCACCGATGAGGCCGACTTATGCGGCCCCAGCACCACGGCAGTACGTGCCACAGGCACCTCGACCTCAGGCTCTCCCGGCCCCATGGCCAGTCGCACCTCAGGTGGCGAGATATGCTCCACCTCAGGCCCCTCCTACCCGCACACACGAGGCCTGCCCTTCATGCGGCCGACGGCACCCAGCTGGGGATTGCCTAAGAGCATCGGGTGGATGTTTTCACTGTGGTCGCCAGGGCCACGTGATCAGGGATTGCCCTACCCGGCATTTACCAGGCCAGTCTCAGGGGATTAGGCCACCAGCACGCCCAGCAGGATCATATCAGGCGTCATCTCAGACTACCCGGTCTACACCTCAGTCTCGCCAGGCGAACCAGGGGCGAGTTTTTGCCTTGACAGAGGGTGATGCACTTGCATCTGACGATGTGGTGCAAGGTACGCGTTAGGAGTTATTTTCCTGATTCGTGATTGTTGTGTTATGTTTTATTCCTTGTGTACGTAGTTGGTATGCTATATATATATTTACTTACGTGTATACACTGTTGAGGCTTGAATTGACGTAACTAGCTAAAATTTCAGGAACCCTACTAGTCAATGAGTATTTGGCTCGAGTGTTGATTGATACCGGGTCTACTCATTCGTTTGTCTCGCCGAGTTTTTCAGAAGGCTTTTCTGGGGAGCCAAGTCAGCTAGAACCGGAGTTATCCATTTCGACTCCTCTTGGCAAAACAGTATTGGCAGATAAAGTGTATAGAAATGGTGTGGTCCAAGTTGGAAGCCACGAGTTGGCGGTTGATCTCATCGTCCTTGGATTCCAAGACTTTGATGTTATATTGGGAATGGATTGGTTAGCAGCACATCATGGGCATGTAGCTTGCTTTGAGAAAATGGTACTCTTCAAGCCAGTAGAAGGAAAACCATTCCACTTTCGCGGGTTGAAAAGCAGATCTATTGCTCGTTTTGCGGCGTTGGGCGTAGCTAACCCCGAGGCAAAGGACTCATCAACTATTCCGGTTGTGAGTGAGTTCCTGGATGTATTTCCAGAGGAGTTGCCAGGATTGCCTCCAGACAGGGAGATTGAGTTTATGATCGAGCTTGCACCAGGCACAGCTCCTGTATTCAGAGCTCCATATAGAATGGCCCCTATTGAACTCAAGGAGTTGAAGACTCAGTTGGAGGAATTGCAAGGCCTTGGCTTCATTCGACCAAGTGTCTCACCATGGGGTGCCCCAGTGTTGTTTGTCAAGAAGAAAGATGGTTCGATGCGGATGTGTGTCGATTACCGGCAATTGAACAAAGTCACTATAAAGAATAGGTATCCATTGCCTAGGATTGACGACTTGTTCGATCAGTTGAAGGGAGCAAGATTTTTCTCAAAGATAGATCTTCGATCGGGTTATCACCAGTTGAAGATTAAGGTGGAAGATGTTCCCAAAACTGCTTTCAGGACTCGATACGGGCACTATGAGTTCTTGGTGATGCCTTTTGGTCTCACGAACGCGCCGGCAGCCTTTATGGATTTGATGAACCGGGTGTTCCGACCATACCTAGATCGGTGCGTGATTGTATTCGTTGATGACATTTTGGTCTATTCCCAGACACGGGAAGATCACATACGCGACCTTCGCCTCGCATTGGAAATGTTAAGAGAGCACAAGCTATACGCCAAAATTAGCAAGTGTGAGTTTTGGTTGGAAGAGGTGGCATTCCTAGGCCACGTTGTTTCCGCGGAAGGCATCTCCGTTGATCCGAAGAAGATAGATGCTGTTATGAGTTGGGCGAGGCCCAAGAGTGTTACTGAGATACGCAGCTTTCTTGGGCTGGCAGGCTACTACAGGAGATTCGTAGAGGGTTTCTCTAGCCTTGCAGCACCGCTTACTCACCTGACACGAAAGAATGCGCAGTTTGTTTGGAGCGACAAGTGTGAGATCAGTTTCACGGAACTGAAGAAGAGGCTTACTACAGCTCCTGTCCTTACAGTGCCATCCGGACCTCTTGGGTATGAGGTGTACAGTGATGCCTCACACGTTGGACTTGGATGTGTGCTTATGCAACACAAGAAGGTCATTGCCTATGCATCAAGGCAATTGAAGGAGCATGAGAAGAATTACCCCACGCACGACTTAGAGCTTGCCGCAGTCGTGTTTGCACTCAAGATCTGGCGACATTACTTATACGGGGTGGAATTCTATGTGTATACGGACCACAAGAGCCTCAAGTACCTCTTTTCCCAAAAGGAATTGAATCTAAGGCAACGGCGTTGGATGGAATTTCTGAAGGATTATGATTGTACCATTCAATACCATCCGGGTAAGGCAAATGTAGTGGCTGATGCTCTGAGTAGAAGACCTCAGGGGTTGTTAGCACACATGTTGGTTCAAGAATGGAAGCTACTAGAAGATTTGGCAAATCTGGACATCAGTGTGAATAACTCTGTCCGTGGTCCTACCTTGGCAAATGTTACGGTTCGGCCGTACATTATAGATTTGATCCAAGAATATCAAGCCATGGATGCGGAATTGTTGGCTTTCCGGGACAAGGAAGTTGCCAAGGGCAGTGAAGACTTTTCTCTCACTAGTCGGGGTGCTATCACATTCAAGGGAAGACTGTGCGTCCCAGCCAATGCAGATCTTCGAAGAGAGATTTTGGATGAAGCACACCGTTCGAAGTACACAGTGCATCCAGGGGGTACGAAGATGTACCGGAACCTCAAGAGTCACTTTTGGTGGCGGAATATGAAGAGGGAGGTTGCGGAATATGTAGCTCGGTGCTTGGTGTGCCAACAGGTGAAAGCAGAACACATGCGGCCCGCAGGTCTATTACGGTCCCTTCCGATTCCCGAGTGGAAATGGGAGAACATATCCATGGATTTCATAGTTGGCTTACCAAAGACGGCAAGGGGTTCAGATGCGATATGGGTAGTAGTGGATCGTTTGACGAAGTCCGCTCACTTCTTGCCTTACCGAACTACTTTCAACTCTAGTCAGTTAGCTGCCTTGTACATCAAGGAAGTGGTGAGGTTGCACGGAGTGCCTGTCAGTATTGTGTCGGATCGGGATCCAAGATTCACATCACGATTCTGGAAAAGCTTTCAGGAAGCTATGGGTTCCCGACTTGATTTCAGCACTGCTTTTCATCCACAAACGGATGGACAAACCGAGAGGGTGAACCAAGTAATAGAAGATATGCTTCGGGCTTGTATGCTGGATTTCAAAGGCAGTTGGGAAGAGCACTTGCCTTTGGTGGAGTTCGCCTACAACAATAGCTATCAGGCGAGTATCCAAATGGCTCCGTTCGAGGCTTTGTATGGGCGAAGCTGCAGGTCTCCTCTCTACTGGGATGAGGTAGGAGAAAGAAAAGTACTTGGTCCGGAGTTGATTGAGCAAACTACTAGTATAGTCAAGATCATCCGGGATCGGTTGAAAGCCGCTCAAGATCGCCAAAAGAGCTATGCAGACACGCGCCGCAGGGACTTGGAATTTCAAGTAGGGGATCGAGTCTTTGTGAAAGTATCTCCTAGCAAAGGGATTATGAGATTCGGCAAAAGAGGCAAGCTTAGTCCTCGCTATGTTGGACCGTTTGAGATTCTCACGCGGGTTGGTGAAGTTGCTTATCGAGTAGCTCTTCCACCTCACATGGCCGCGGTTCACAACGTTTTCCACGTGTCTATGCTTCGGAAGTACATTGCGGACCCTTCGCATGTACTAGAATTGGAACCGTTGGAAATTCGAGAAGATCTCACGTTGGTTGAGAAGCCGATTCACATATTGGATCGGAGAGATCAAGTGCTTCGCAACAAGACAATCCCTTTGGTTCTCGTGCAATGGCAACATCATGCCCGAGAAGAAGCCACGTGGGAGCGTGAAGCCGAAGTCAAAGCAAAGTATCCCGAGTTGTTTGAATAGACTTGTGCATATGGCTTATAATTTTGTTTTGAATTGGTGCATGTATGTACCGTCCAAATTTCGGGGACGAAATTTTTGTAAGGGGGGGAGAATGTAGCACCCCGGACTTTTTCATCCTTAATGAATAGCACCTTCGTAGCTAATTGGCCATTTTTGTAGTCTAATTAATAAATAAGGGAGAAATCGAAAATTCCGAAACGTCAGAAATGTGCGTTTTCGAAAGACGAACCCAACGCAAGTTGAATCGTCGAAATCCGACGAACGAGTAAAAAGTTATGGCCAAAACAGTTTGGACCTGCAGACCACCGATCGCTCGGTCCATGGAGCGATCGATCGGTCCAAAACCGATCGCTCGGAGGCTATCGACTGGTCGAGATTTTTCTATGGGGAAATTTTCCAGAGAGTGAAATATCAACCGATCGCTCGGTTATGAAACCGATCGATCGGTAGGCAACCGATCGATCGGTCATTAACACCGATCGCTCGGTCCTCGCGTTTTGCAGAATTTTCACTAAGGGCATTTTCGGCATTCGGGTGTTATACCCTTTCTTATATAGGATTACCCGAGCCTTTAGGGCTCATTCTCAACCCTTAGAAGATTTGGGAGATTAGAGAGAAAGGAGAAGGTTTTCCAAAACCTAGGTTTCCATTTTGGAGAGAAATCAAAGGGTTTTGAAACCCTAGATCAACCTCAAGCCCGATTTCTTCAAGATTTCGGTTCAAGCATTCGTGGAGCTCGTGTGAGGCACTCTCCTCAAGCTAGGGCAGCAACTCACGTGCGTTTGGTGGAGGATTTCTTCCCCCATTTGTCAAGGTCGGTACTTCTTACTACCCTCCTAGTTATAGCTTCTCTTTCCCTTTATTTCTTCTTATTTTCTTTCACCTATATATGTGTTATGAGATTGGTGGTATGAATGGTGAATGGAGATGGATGTTGGCGAATGGATGCCGTGTGGATGATGTGATGAACGAATGGGAAAGGGCATTGTACTAATAATGAACATACAAGTGTGATGTGAGCATAACCCACATAGAAAAGCATGATTTAGGTTTAAGTGAATAATGAACACACCACATGTTTGATGAAATGCCAAGGTGAATAAAATAAATGATAAATTAAGGGAACCCATGTTTAATTGCTCTTGAAATTTGTTAGGGTTCATGATAGTGTGTTTCTTACATTTCTTAAAATGTGTAGATTATTAATTTCTTAAATTGTTATATGCTATGCCTTGTGAATCACTCCAAATTTTCATATTTAATTCCAAATGCAAGTATGCACACGATCTCACGAGCACGCATGAAATGACGTGATTTACCGATGTTTTGAGTATGGGACGTAGAGGTGGGGCATATCCTAAGATATGTTTCACTTCGCTTTTGACAAGGGCAAGACAATCATGCATTGCATAGGGAAAGGTCTCCCATCCCCTCGCATGACATGCATAGCATCGCATGACACGCATAGCATAGCATGGCATGACACGCATAACATAGCATCACACATTCTGCATGGATGCTAGTTGCGACGGGCTATGAACGGCAACTAGGCATTCACATTCTGCATGGATGCTAGTTGCGACGGGCTATGAACGGCAACTAGGCATTCACATTCTGCATGGATGCTAGTTGCGACGGGCTATGAACGGCAACTAGGCATTCACATTCTGCATGGATGCTAGTTGCGACGGGCTATGAACGGCAACTAGGCATACCCATCTGCATATAGGGTACTAGTTGTGACGGACTATGAACGGCAACTAGGCATGTGAACATGTTTAAATTATGAACAAGCAAGCATGATACTCGCATGATATGACATGACACGCATGATATGACAAGATAAGACAACATAACAAGTTTCAAGCACGGAAATGGTATTTTCAAGTCAAGTCAAGTGCACGATGTTTTCAAGAGGTTTCATCGGCTTTCTACGAAATACAAGTATGATTATAAATTGTTTTGTTTCCTTGTATGATATAAATTGTTCATGTTCTATATGTGCAACTTGCTTCCTCCTTTATGTATGCTATCTGTATGCTATGACTGTTGGTTAGTGCTTAGTACCCGCTGAGTATTCCATGCTCAGCCGTACTTCTTATGTCGGCAGGTGACGGCGGAGCAGCTGCTCCATTTGATATCTGTGCTCCGAGTCCATGGGTGGAGGAGGAGTACGTCGAGGAGCCTTTTGAGGAACCTCCAGTAGAGGGTTACCATTAGGTGGTTGTAGATTCTGAGTGGATTAGCTGTGGGTGAGATGAGAGATTATATCCATGTATTTTGGCGGGTCTGTCCGCACTTTCTTCTGGTTACTTTTTGTATAAACTTGGACCATATGTATATACTTAGAGGTTTGTTAGACTTCCGCTGTGTTTTATAGTTATGTTTCCGCTATAATGTCCTCTATTGTATATGCTCTGTGGGTTTTTGCAGGTTGGTTTGTCAAGCAAGTCATGTAAGTCATGATTGAGTCGTCCAAGATTCACTCTAACTCCTAGGGTGGGTTTTGGGTCGCGACATCTCAGGTCTAAGGACAATTTGCATACTGCAAACTCATTTGCACATTACAACAAGAATCACCTTGTTAATCATGACAGTGATTTTCCAACAAGTGTTCTCGGATAGATCCATGAGTGCCATGTAACCCATTCCATGCACCTACATGTTTGTCTGAGAGTCTTTATTCTCAATGATGAAGATTCATCATACTATTCGATAGAGACATCACAAGTATAGGTCATGATGGAGTGTGATGCCCAGACAATACCAATTGCCTAGACTATTTTAGGATTACTAGAGTGCCCTTGAAGGGAATTTAGATAAAAAATTTACACGAAAAACGAGATCCCGAAGATCTTTACACCATAGAAAACAACTAATATTAACTACATGTTTAGATAATTACCTCGGTGAATGATGTTCACCGGTGAAGCACAAAACAGGCTGAACCGTCAGAACTCTTTGTAGAGATTTTTCGAAGAAATATTCAAAGCTTGATCCTCGTTCGTCATTATCTCTGCAAAGTTTTTGAATCTCTACTTGGTATTGAAGAACAAAGAGAAGAAGATTATTGGAGTAGACATTCTATCTCACAAAACCTTAGGGTTCAAAACCCAAACCTTCAAAACCAATTTGGAGTCACCCTTGAAGCTCACGAAAATTAGAGAGGAATTTCTCTCTCTATAGCCCACGAAATTTTGGAGAACAATAATGAATTATTACTTCCACACGGTTTGGGGTATGAGGTTATATAGATTTGGATCAAATCCTAATCCTTATCCAATTAGTAGTTATCCCTCAAAGAGTTACTAAATAATGATAACTCTTATCATTAATTAAACTCCATGTTTATCTATAACTAATTAGTTATAACATGCTTTCTAATTTAGGATTCCTTTTCCTAAAATGATTCTTTAATTAATGGGATGAAACTAATTCCCTAGATTCTAGGGATACCAACAAACTCCCTAACAATTAGGTGTAGAACCCCGAACTTCACATGCACTGTTCATGTGAATAGGGTAGTGAATAGTGCCATGAATAGTATCTACGTCTGAATGCCTAAGGTATGGTCTAGAATCATTCTCAACGAAAATGAGGAATTGGTTTTCAAAACTTGTATGAACAATGTAAGTTAAGGTGTATAAAGGCCTTAGGAACATTTTCATGGGTTATGGGCGTGGAAAAAGGTTCTAGGTGGTAAAAAGAGGGAAGTCTCTACATCCCTCAAACTTGAGAGTAGTCTAGTTTTCTCACCCCTTATCAGAATCGAGTGATTCTTGAACCATTAGAACCATATTGGAATCCTCTTTGAGGTTCATGTTTAATGTTTTTCCATATTTTGAGTCTAAGCTAAGTCAAAAATGGGTTTTCCAATGTTTTTCTGCTGAAATTGCAGACCAGTCCACTTGTGAGCCCATTTGGACCTTTTAAAACTCAAAATTAGGATTTTTGTTAAACATAAAAGTTATTCATCCTCAAAAGAAGAATCCAATGCAAGTTGAATCGTCAAAATCCAATGACTGACTCAAAAGTTATGCTCAAAATACTAAAGTGAGGTAAAATCTGTCCGAATCCAAAAAATAGGAGTGCGATCTATTGCAAATAAGCTGCGATCGATCACAAAATGGTGCGATCTATGGAAAATAAGCTGTGATTGATCACAAAATGGTACGATCTATCGTAGATTTCTGCGATTGATCGCATTCAGGTGAGTTTTTTTGATTCCCTTCGAGTCCAAGTGCGATAGATCGCACCAAAGGTGCAATCGATCGCACTCGTGCCCAGTTTGCTCTTAAAACTGAGTTTTTTTGGGGATTTTGGGGAAACCTAAACCTAGAGAGGGATTGAGAGGGAGAAAGGGAAGGAAGATTGGGGATTTTCAATAGGGGTTTTGTGGAGATCAAGTGGAGCCAAAATCAATGTGGGCACCTAGCAAGGACTCCTCCATCTTCAAGTGGCGTTCTTCCTCAACCAAGGAGATTCCAAAACAAGGGTTTCTTCAAGATCTAACTTTGATCTCAAAAGTTAGTACACCCTACTAACTATCTTAGCAATAACTTAGATTTTCTCTCTTAAAATGTTGATGTTGATCTTGTATCTTCCATTTTTCTTGGAAATATGCTATTTTCCCTAAATATAAACAAGATAAATTAAAATGGTGGCCGGATGTATGAAGGGATGAGGATTGTGGCGATTGGATGCCATGTTGTGGTGATGAATATGTGTTGAAAAAATGGTGGATGGGCATTGCAAGCATAATGAACACACCTATGTGAATTGATGAAATGTATGCACAACAAAAAGGAATGACTACGAATGTTGCACACCATGTGTTTGATAAAACACCTAAACAAGAATGAAATGGATTTAGTGAGGAAAAAAATTGAAAGTAAGCTCTATGTAATTTTCCAAAAAAATGATGAATTGATCAAAGGCTCTATATGTTATCTAATTTCCCGCATGATCCTATTGAGAATTGAAATGCTATACCTTATGCTTTATGTTGCACATCAAGTGATTGATGAAATGCATGAATGGGAATTAAATGGATTTAATGAGGATTATGAAAGCTTAAATTGTGTAGTGTTTTCTAAATGGTAATTTTTAAAATCAATTGCTCCACATGTTTGTTTAAATTACCACATGGTTACGGAAAGAATGGAAATGTCGTTATAAGTACCACAAATTGCAACACACACATACATGTATGCATGAATCAAGGTTTTTAAGGGTATATGTATATATGTGCGAAAACAAACAAGAACAGGCTATGTGATTCAAGTAAATAAGCATGAATATCAAGGGTAAAGCATATCCCTAGGATATGTCATAACTGGCTCACAAGAAAACATGTCAAGCAAGAATCAAGAAACATGGAAGGGTGTTAGTGTAGTAAGACCAGTTACGGGCACTAACACTTGTTCCCCAACAAGCATGAAAGGATACTAGTGTACTAAGACCAGGTACGGGCACTAGTATCTGTTTCCAAGGCATGAATAATATAAAAGTATGCTAGTGTACTAAGACTAGGTACGGGCACTAGTGTATGTTTCCAAGACAAGCATGAAAGTGTGTTAATGTACTAAGACTAGGTACGGGCATTAACACTTGTTTCCAACAAGTATGAGAGGATACTAGTATACTAAGACCAGGTACGGGTACTAGTATCTGTCTCCAAGCAAGAATAAGGAAATATGGAAGGGTAATCATGTACTAAGACTAGGTACAGGAATTAGCATCTGTTCCCAAGCAAGGATAAAAAGAACCTATTATGTCCATCTATTTCATAGTTCGGTTACTAGCTAAACAAGAACAAAACAAGGCATGTGTGATTTCCACGATACAAGAACAAAACAAGAATAAGTTGTAAATACCGAAAGCAAGTTTTGAAAACCACGAAAAGTATATTCAAAAACAAGTCATGACTTTGAATATGAGTGACAATGCATGAGTTAAAATATGATGTTCATGATTTACTTTACATTGTTATTTCGTTTTAGCTTCCGCACTCTGATTGTGTATCCTTTGATGAACTGTATCATGTATGATTTATTAATGTTATTACTATTGTTAGCTAGTAACTTGTACTCGCTGAGTATTCTATGCTCAGCCGTACTTTTATGTCGGCAGGTACACCATACGCTTGTCGAGGTAGCTCAGGGAGAGCAGGAGATTGCTCTAGTTGTTGCCCAGCTATTAGGGGTTAGATATGTGGCCTTATAGTTGGGGAGAGAGAGAGAAAGACATGTATTTTTAGCTCTAATGTCTGGGAATGGTTGTGTCACTTGGGTCGGAATTCAAGTTAAGGAGTTCATGTACATGTTTTTAATTTCTATTCAGTTATTGTAACCAATTGCACTTGGAATATGGTTAAGTCATGAAAAGAAATTTTCAGGTCCGCTATTTAGCTTGCCTTGTATACTCTTGCAGGATGGTTTGAAGGATAAGTCACGTCGCCAAAGTATCGTAACTCGTAGGGGGTATTTTGGGGCGTTACAGAAGTGGTATCAGAGCTTAGGCATTAGGTCTCTAGGGTCGTTTAGAGTTCGATACCACGATAAATACAAGGCATTAGGTTTAAAAAAAGAGTCGTATTCCAAGTGAAGACTAATCACTTAGTCTTTGTACATAACAGGTTGATTCCAACCGAAGTTAGAGTCCATCTACGCTAGAAAAGCCCGTAAATTATATATACTGATACTATGATGTGTGTATTGTTACGTGTTATTATATGCTATATGTTGTGTGCTTACTATATGTTATATGCTAATTGAAAACCAATGCTTTATGAATGAATACCCAGCTAGACTCATGAGTTGAGTGATACTCAGGCTAGAGTCTAGCCTAGGTGTCGTTTGACAAGGGAATGGTAGGTCCCTTATCATACATAGTGTGATTAGAACTAGGTAAGAATTGTTTCCCAAGAGAGGCTATAGGATGCTCTTAGGTTTTACAAGTCTAGTGTAATTGGAGTCGTGGTGAAAATAGGGATACAAGTTTTGATATATATACTATTATACAAACTCGGTGCAATTTAAACTGTTAAAACTATACTTAATGTATCTTACATCCCAAATGGGCATAAGTTGCACACCACGGTACCTCACGACTAGTAGGAACATATACGGATATCAAATGATTTTTAAACCAATTATGGGACGTTTGAGGCACGTTTCTAGCTACAGATGCGCATTTTATGCAGCACATTCTAGAACCAAGGCCCAGTCCAAAATGATAAAGAAATTATAACTCCGAGGAAAACATGCATTTCATACATAGCATGCACATTTATACATATCATGAGCATCACGCATCGCATACCAACATACATTTTCATACATGGCACGCATTTCATACCTGGCATGAACATCACGCGCATATCATAAACATCATATGCACATCTCATACGCATCATGTAGATTTTAGAAGCATCATACATGTCACCAAGATTAAGAGGATTACACTTAAATAACTCGAATAAATGAACTAGTCATTAGTCCTAATCTTAAACTAGTTGATGTCCTAAGCAGGAAATCAGTTAATACCTTCACCGAACGGAAGAACTTAGCTTCGCTAGGAAAATTTCTAGTATGTCAATATTATCTTATTGTATGCCTCGATGTATTATTATGTATGTATAAACATGAAATGATCGTTGAAATTGGGGATGAGATAAGTTGGGTTCCAAACTAGGCTCATGCTTTGCTATTGTTCTCAGGATTCAATCATGAGATGTGGCAATCGGTGTCGTGGATACCACACTAGGAGAGGTGGAGCATCTCCTACTCCATTGGGGGATGAGCAGCCTGATCTCACCCAAGTTTTGGGATCCATAGCAGAGACAATAGCAGTGCTTGCAGCTAGGCAGCCCTCTACCCACACTCCTATTGTGGCACTTGTGCCAACTCCTGCACATCATGCCATAGGGATCGAGGCATTTCGGAGGATGAGACCCCCGACATTTTATGGTGGCATAGACCCATTGGTTGCAGAAGCATGGGTCATGCAGTTTGAGAAGTTGTTCTCTGTCTTAATGCCTACGGAGGCAGAGAAAGTTGCATGGGCCACCTTTATGATGGAAGGTGAGGCCGATCAGTGGTGGAGATCCGCCATCAGAATGAGAGACTTGACGCGAGGGGGTCAAGAATGGACTTGGGGTGAGTTCCTAGATGTCTTCTACAAGAAATACTTCCCAATAGGAGTTAGAGAAAATAAAGAACTAGAGTTCATTACCTTGGAGATGGGGAACATGACAGTGGTAGAATACGAAGCTAAGTTGTCGCGACCCAAAATACCCCCTGGGAGTTAGGGATACTTTGGCTCGTGATGTGCCATATCCGATACCAAACCATCCTGTAATAACATCCAAGTCATGACAAACATAATCATGAATAAGGCGGAAGCTTAAACCAATTTGCGGAAGCATAATCCAAAAATTTCTTTTCTATACATGCTGTGTATTCCAAGTTTGTACATACATCACAAAAGTAAAGGTGGACATGCCCACCTATCAAAATACAAAATGATAATACTCTCTCTCTCTCTCTATGTAATCACTCTAAAAGGGCCAGTGGTCTAAGTCATTTGCCTCCTCCTGAGGCTCTACATATGGCTCCTCCTCGCCATAATCCTCCTCTATCCAGGGCCCCTGATCACAGATGTCAAATGGAGTCCGTGTACCTGCCGACATAACATGTACGACTGAGCATGGAATACTCAGCGAGCAAAATCTACTAGCTAACAATGCTATCATAATCACAATATTTTATACAGTGCGTAAAAGAATACAAATCACCAAAATCCATGCTTAAAACCCGTCGGGAAAAACCTTTCATAAAACTTGTTCTTTTCATGGAAAACAAACCCTCTCATGTATGCTTATGAGTTCTTATGAATGCTTGTGAGCCTCGTGTTTTCTTATGAGTTCTTGTGAGCTTATGAGCTTCTTGTGAGCTTATGAGTACTTGTGAGCTTCTTGTGAGCTTATGATCCTTGTGAGCTTGTTCTCATTGGAGACATATGCAAGATCTTAGACTTGTGAGTTTCTTATGAGTTCTTGAAAAGCCTTGCGAGACTTATGATCCGTGGAGTTCATGCAAGATCTAGACTTGATCCTTGTGAGCGTGGAGTAACCGATCTTAGAATGCCAACCCAAAGTTTGGCTTAGTCTATGCTTATGCATGTATGCTTCTTACTTATGAATGCCTTTGAAAATCCTCTTATGTTTTCTTGAAAATTCATGCTTATGAGAAAAACCACGGTCGTGCAATACTTATCATGCTTAGAGTGCTTGTGAGCATTATAACATCTATGTGGAAAGCTTTAACTAATTAAACATGTTCATGCATGGCATAATGATCATTATAGTATACTTGAAGACCTTAAGTAACTCATATGGTTCATACAAGGTATATTAGCTTCATAACATACTTAAACAATTCTAGAATGTAGAACATTTCATTCATTGCGTCACATCATAACAATCATGACTTCTAAGCCTAATTCATCATATCACACTTAAAATCATGGTTCCTTGGAGGATATTAACACTTACTTGCACTTATAGTCATATTCACCCTTTTATTGGAAAACCCCCAAAATCTTAAATCCTTATTTGCTTATTTGAACATAATCAAGTTCACCCAAAATCCCTTGTTTGTCATTGCATCTTAGTATACTTAAAATCATGGTTCATTTAAAGGTATTACAATTTTCTTACAAGTTTAGCCATATTCATCCTTGTTATTGAAAAACCCCCAATTTGTAAAACCCTATTTGATTGTTTATTCATGATCTAGTTCACCCAAATTTCCACACTTCCTATTTGTATCATAATAGAATTAAAATCACCTATTTGAATCATCTTTGTATGATAACAAGGCTAGATAGTAGTTTACTAACCTCTTTGGATCAATTTCTAGGTTGAAGAAACCCTTTGAGAAATCCTCACTTGATTTGAATGATCCAAGCTTGATTTGGGGAAGATCCAACCCTTGATTGAAGCTCTTCTTGGTTTCAAGCAAAACCCTCTTTGGAATGCTCAAGATCATTTCCTTCTCTTTCTAGGAACTCTCCTTGGTTTAGGGTAACCCAAAAACCCTCCTAAAGTCTTCTATTTATAGTGTAAGGGGTGAAAAACCCTTAAAAAATCGCATCCAAGAAAGTAAAATCGCGTATCTACGATCGTTCGTAGCGATTTACGATCGATCGTAGCCTTCTACGATCGATCGTGGCTTCCTACGATCAATCGTAGTTTCACCCGAGAGTTTCCAGCATTTCTGGGGCTTTACGATCGATCGTATCAGCTCTACGATCGTTCGTAGCTCCGCTACGATCGTTCGTAGGGTCCCTACGAGCGATCGCAACTTTTGCAGAAAGCTTCAGCATTTTTGCGTTTTCGTATCTCGGCCATAACTTTTGACTCGCTTGTCTGATTTTGACGATTTAACTTGTGTTGGATTCTTCTTTCGAAGGAAAACAACTTTCATGTTTTTCACAACTTCCAATTCTTCCTTTTTCTTGGACCATTTTGCCCCTAAACCTGACTGATCCGAAATTGGGTTTCATCAATCCAGATTTTAAACCGACCCGACTTCAGAAATCGGTCTTTTGACCTAACACTAACTCAAAACCAAGACAAGTGATCAACATGAACCCCAAAGAGGGTTCAATTACCTTTTGAAAAATCCAAGAATCGCTTGATTCCGACGAGCGGTGTGAACGCTAGGGCTATTTAGAGTCGAGGGTATGCCAAAGCATAACCTTTGTCAATGCTCAAGAGTATTCTATACTCTTGCCTATTTCATTCCAAACACCCATACACCATAAATACATTCTTACATGCTTTAGTATATGATATCATTCGTTGTATTTGGCCATCAAGATCCGGGGTTCTACATCCTCCCCCCCTTACAGAAATTTCATCCTCGAAATTGGAACGATACATAGAGATTATAAAGAACAAAATTACATAAACATCACTCAAACAAATTAGGATATTTTTCCCTCACTTCCGCTTCGCGCTCCCATGTAGCTTCTTCTCGTGAATGGTGTTGCCATCGAACAAGAACCAAGGGGATGACCTTATTGCGCAAGACTTGATCCCTACGGTCCAAAATTTGAACCGGCTCTTCCACCAAAGTGAGATCCTCTCGGATTTCTAGCGTATCAAGGTCGATCACATGAGAAGGATCCGGAATATATTTCCGAAGTATAGATACATGGAATACGTTGTGAACCGCCGCCATGTGAGTGGGTAGAGCAACCCGGTATGCAACTTCACCAATTCGGGTGATAATTTCAAATGGACCAACATACCTCGGGCTGAGCTTTCCTCTTTTGCCAAACCTCATAACACCCTTTGTCGGTGAAACCTTCACAAATACCATATCGCCAATAAGGAACTCAAGATCTCGTCTACGGGTGTCGGCATAGCTCTTTTGCCTGTCCTGAGCCGTCTTTAATCTCTCTCTGATGATCTTGACTTTATTCGCGGTTTGTTCAATCAATTCCGGGCCCAATATCTTTCTCTCTCCAACTTCATCCCAGTATAGGGGAGATCTACAACTTCGACCATACAAGGCCTCAAAAGGAGCCATTTGGATGCTCGCCTGATAGCTGTTATTGTAGGCGAATTCCACCAATGGCAAGTGATCCTCTCAACTACCTTTGAAGTCCAACATGCAAGCTCGGAGCATGTCCTCTATAACCTGGTTCACCCTCTTGGTCTGTCCATCTGTCTGAGGATGAAAGGCGGTGCTAAAGTCCAAACGGGAACCCATAGCGCTCTGAAAGCTTTTCCAGAACCTGGAAGTGAATCTTGGATCCCTGTCTGACACGATACTGACTGGCACCCCGTGCAACCGAACCACTTCTTTGAGGTACAATTCTGCAAGTTGGTTCGAGTTGAACGTAGTCCGATAAGGCAAGAAATGGGCGGATTTTGTCAAACGATCAACCACTACCCATATTGCATCCGATTTCTTTGTCGTTTTTGGCAACCCAGTGATGAAATCCATGGAGATGTTCTCCCATTTCCACTCGGGAATAGGGAGGGATTGTAAAAGCCCTGCTGGCCTCATATGCTCGGCCTTCACTTGTTAGCATACCAAGCATCTTGACACATACTCGGCAACTTCCCTCTTCATGTTTCGCCACCAAAAATGTCCTTTGAGGTTCCGATACATCTTTGTACCGCCAGGATGCACAGTGTACTTAGACCGGTGAGCTTCATCTAAGATTTCTAATTTGAGCTTCTCATTGGCTGGAACACATATCCTTCCCTTGAATGTGATTGTCCCATCACTTTGCACTGCAAAATCCTTACTGCTATCGCGAACCGACTTGTCTCTATAGGCCAGTAGTTCGGCATCCAACTCTTGTAATTCTCGGATCATGGCCCATATGTAAGGCCTAACTGTGACATTAGCCATCACTGGCCCAGAGGTAGGAAGGCTGAAACTAATATCAAGGTTAGAAACCACTCTTGCACCATCATGTGTGCTACAAGCCCAGTGGACTTCCTGCTCAAAGCATCTGCCACTACATTAGCCTTACCCGGATGGTACTAGATCGAACACTCATAGTCCTTCAAGAATTCCATCCATCGGCGCTGTCGCATATTCAACTCCTTTTGGGAAAATAGGTATTTTAAGCTTTTATGATCAGTGAAAATATCAAACTCTTCCCCATAAAGGTAATGCCGCCAAATCTTTAATGCGAAAACCACCGCGGCCAACTCCAAATCGTGAGTAGGATAGTTCTTTTCATGCTCTTTTAATTGCCGGGAAGCGTAGGCGATGACATTCCCGCGCTGCATAAGAACACATCCTAGCCCAACATTCGAGGCATCACTGTAAACCACGAAACCTCCACTCCCAGACGGCACTGTGAGAATGGGGGCAGTAGTAAGCCTCTTCTTCAACTCCGTGAAGCTCGCTTCACACTTATCGATCCAAGTGAACTTAGCATTTTTCCGTGTCAAATACGTGAGCGGTGCCGCTAAGCTGGAGAATCCCTCTACGAATCTCCTATAGTATCCTGCTAAACCGAGGAAGCTGCGTATCTCGGTAACACTTTTGGGTCTTTCCCATTTCATCACCGCTTCTATCTTTGCTGGGTCTACTGAAATACCCTCGACAGATACTACGTGGCCAAGGAACGCCACCTTCTCCAACCAAAATTCGCACTTACTCAACTTGGCGTATAGTTTATGCTCTCGAAGAGTCTCAAGTGTAAGGCGAAGATCTCGATCATGATCCTCCCTGGTCGGAGAATATACTAAAATGTCATCAACAAAAATGATAACACATTTGTCGAGATAAGGCTTGAATACCCGGTTCATCAAATCCATGAACGCCGCCGGTGCATTTGTTAGACCAAAAGGCATAACTAGGAACTCGTAGTGCCCGTACCGAGTCCTAAAGGCAGTCTTTGGCACATCTTCGGCCTTGATCTTCAACTGATGATAGCCGGACCGCAAATCAATCTTGGAGAAGAACGTTGCTCCTTTCAATTGGTCGAACAAATCATCTATTCGTGGCAAGGGGTATCGATTCTTGATGGTGACTTTGTTCAACTGTCTATAGTTGATGCACATCCTCATCGACCCATCCTTCTTCTTCACAAAGAGTACCGGTGCTCCCCACTGTGACACACTTGGTTGGATGAAACCAAGCCATTGCAACTCTTCTATTTGCTCCTTTAATTCCTTCAGTTCAATAGGGGCCATCTTGTACGGAGCCTTAGAAATTGGAGCCGTTCCAGGAGCAAGCTCTATTGCAAATTCTATCTCCCTATCTGGAGGTAACCCTAGTAATTCCTCGGGAAACACATCCAAATACTCACTCACAACCGGTATGGCTGAGGAGTCTCGTGCCTCCGGATTTGCAAGACTTAGAGCTGCTAAACGGGCTATATCTCTCCTCCGAAGTCCATGAAAGTGGAATGGCTTGACGCCTTCTAGCTTGAACTTCACCATCTTCTCAAAACAAGCCACATGCCCGTGGTGTGCAGCTAGCCAATCCATCCCGAGAATAACATCGAAGTCCAAGTCCTGGAACTCAAGGATGATTAGATCAATAGGCAATTCATACTGCCCGACTTGAACTATACAATTCCGATATCCTCAATCTGTGTCAACTGACTTGCCAAGCGGAGTCGAAATGGTTAACTCGTGACGTAGGCGACTCGGCTTAGACTCAAAACCTTTGGCAAAGCTTGGCGATACAAAAGAATGTGTCGATCCCGTGTCGATCAACACACGAGCTAGACACTCGTTCACTAGCAATACGCCTGTGCATTGTAATTAACTATATCAGCGGTTTTCAGCAACCTACATAGAGTATAGGTAGCATGACATACAAGTGATTATACGTATACTTATAGCACTCATCATTTCATACTTGAACACTTTAGAAATTCTCGCGTACCTTGCACAACATCTTCTGATGCCTGTGCGTCCCATTCTGTTAAGGCAAAGAACCGGCCTCTGTTTGCCTGGCGAGGCTGCTGTGTGGTCTGAGTGGGCCGTGCGGGTCTAGATGCCGAAGCTTGTGAAGACCCCTGCTGAGAAGTCTGCCGAACTGGGGGCCTGCTCCCCTGAGGTTGAGCCCGTGATTGTCGGCGTGGGCAATCTTTAATTATGTTGCCCTGCTCGCCACAATGGAAACATCCTTCTGATGCTCTCCGACACTCTCCAGCCGGGTGTCTCCGACCACAATAGTCACACTCCTCAAAGGATGAAGAGGGTGACGACTGTACATATCTGGTGCCCTGAGAAAAAGCGGGGCGAGGTGCCTGTGAAGTAGTCGGGCGAGGCACTGGTGATGCAAACGAAGACCTCTGTGTCTGTGTAGGCCTAGGAGGTGGGTACTAGGAAATCCTGGCCCTCTTCTCCGGTGGGGCTGAGCCACTAGACTGACCCTTCTGCATGGCTCTCCCGAAGCCACCCTCTCTTCTTTTAAGAAACTCCTTTGAGTTCTTTTCGGCAATCCTTGCTGTCACGCCCCAAAATACCCCCTAGGAGTTTAGGGATACTTTAGGTGGACAATACAAACCTGCCAAACCATCCTGTAATGAACAAGATAAATAAGGTACTAAACAATGATAATCAGAGCGCGGAAGCTAAACATAATTTGCGGAAGCGAAGACTAAAATTTTCTTTTCTTTATAATGATCCAAACTGTAGTATTCCAAGTTAACATAAATACAAAACACGTCCAAGTCTAAGGTGGACAGGCCCACCTAACAAAATACAAAAGACAAAATACAACTCTGACTCGCTCAATAGTCATCCCCGTGGGGCCAATGGTCTAAGTCTCTCGCCTCTGCCTGAGGCTCGACTACTAGATCCTCATAAGGTTCCTCCTCGCCATAGTCCTCCTCTATCCAAGGACCCGGATCACAAATGTCGAGAGGGACTCGAGTACCTGCCGACATGAAAGTACGGCTGAGCATGGAATACTCAGCGAGTACAAGCTCCTAACTAACAATGGTAATAACGAACAACATCATATACAAGTAATGGGAGGAGTATAGTTCATAATCATTTCTAGCAACCTCATACATAAACATTTATCAAGTCATAATTATTATGAAACTAAAACATGTCTATGCATCATACAATTCCTCTTTGAGTTGTCCTTTCAATATTTCTTATGAGCCAGAGGTTAGCACCCGCATATCCCTGGGCTACCAACCTCCTTGACAGTACAATACCTTTCTTATGAGCCAGGGGTTAGCACCCGCACATTCCTGGGCTACCAACCCCCTTGACAGTACAATACACTTCTTATGAGCTAGAGGCTAGCACCCGCAGATCCCTGGGCTACCAGCCTCCTTGACAGTACAATACCTTACTTATGAGCCAGAGGTTAGCACCCTTAACCGGGGCTACCAACCTCCTTGACAATACCATTTCCTTTCTTATGAGCCAGAGGTTAGCACCCTTAACCGGGGCTACCAACCTCCTTGACAGTGCAACATTTCCGAGTCCTTTCTTATGAGCCAGGGGTTAGTACCCGCATGATCCCTGGGCTACCAACCCCCTTGACAATGCAATACGTTTCTTATGAGCCAGAGGTTAGCACCCGTATATCCCTGGGCTACCAACCTCCTTGACAATATCCTCCATCTACATATGTGCTCGTGCATAGCAATCGTGAAATTATGATGACATATAGCATTTTAACAATTCCCAACTCACATGAGAATTTAAGAAGCGAAATAAAAACATGCATACAACTTGCCAAATGGGGAACATTCATGTGACTCATGCTTTCAAATCTTAGTTTATTCATGCATTCTATCAAACATGTGGTATTCAACATTTTTACCTTTAGTTATTTCATATTTTCTCATTCGAACATTTCATCAAACACTTGGGGTGTGTTCATTATGCGTAATATGCCCTTCCACCATTTTTCCCATCATTCAACACATCACAACATGGCATCCAATCGCCTCCACTCCTCATCCATTCATACATTTCACCATTCGTTTGTATTATCTTGTTTATGTTTTAGGGAATTAGCATATACCAACACAAGGGAGCAATGGGGAAGATCCAACACATATTTTCTTTAAAAAATCCTAGGTTATTACCAAAGTAACTAGGAAGAGTGTACTAACCTTGAAAAGGGAAAGAAAATCCTTGAGGATGATGTAGAAACGCTGCCCTAGCTTGGAAGAGATACTCCACACGAGCTTGAGGTTGGATTTGGAGGATCCAAGCCTTGAACTTGAAGCAAATCCAAGTTTGAGGACGACCTAGGATGGTCCACCCCTTTGATTTCTTCCTCAATGGAAACCCTAGGTCAAAACCCTCTTCTTCTCACTCTCTAGCTCTCAAAATGTCTAAGGGTTGTGAATGAGGGCTCAAAGGGTAAAGCAAACCCTTATGGGTAAGGGTTTAACACCCAAAAGATGAAAACGCCCTTACTGAAATTTCTGCAAAAACGCGAAGACCGAGCGATCAGTGGTTATGACCGATCGATCGGTTGCCTACCGAGCGATCGGTGTTTATGACCGATCGACCGGTCAAAAACTCACTCTCTGAAAATTTCCCCATACAAAATTTCTGACCGTGTGATAGCTACCGATCGATCGGTTATGGACCGATCGATCGCTGACTGGACCGAGCGATCGTTGCTCTGTATGTCTGGACTGTTTTGACCATATCTTTTGACTCGCTCGTCGGATTTCGACGATTCAACTTGCGTTGGATCCGTCTTTCAAAAACGAACATTTTTGACGTTATGGAATTTCCGATTTCTCCCTTATTTATTAATTAGACTACAAAAATGGCCAATTAGCTACGAGGGTGCTATTCATTAAGGATGAAAAAGTCCGGGGTGCTACACTTGCCTTCCCCACAATCTCTCTCCAAGACTCCACTTGAAGAATGGAGACTCGATCCTTGATGAAGGGCTTCAACCCACTCTCAAATTTTCGGACTCGCATCTCCTCCGTCGTGATCAAGTGTGGTGCGAATCGGGACAATTCAACGAATTTGGCCTCATACTCGGCCACACTCATATTCCCTTGCACTAGGGACATGAACTACATCTCCTTTTGTTGCTTGACAATCTTGGGAAAGTACTGCCCATAGAAGGCATCAAGGAATTCACCCCAAGTCCACGGCTCTCCTGCCCTGGCGGTGTCTCTCTGTCTCAACGCCGCTCTCCACCAATGGTCGGCTTCTCCTTCCATCATGAAGGCAGCCCAATCTACCCTTTGCTCATCGGTGCAACGAAGAGCACGGAATATTTTCTCCAGTTGCATAATCCACGCCTCTGCAACCATGGGGTCGGTGGTCCCATAAAAGGTAGGTGGATGTAGCCTTCGGAATGCCTCGAGTCCCGAGGTGTGATGTGAAGGAGGTGGGTGTGCCAACGCAGTAGTAGCAGCGGGCTGTCGGGCTGCTAGCATGGTGATGGTCTCCACCATAGTATTTAACAACTGAGATATATCGGGTTGATCATCACCCGAGGGAGGTTCTCCTCCATTACTGTTGCCCCAAGTTTGGTAACCGCGACCCCGTCCACTACCACGTCTCATGTTAATCCAGAGAACAGTAGCAGAATATGAGTCTAACTTGGAAACCAACTTCATCTCAATCACAATTTCAAGCTCATTTCAAATTCATAAGGTAATTGATAGTAATACATCAAGGTATACATTGTAGTAGATAATCATACAATGTGTGGTTCTAGCGTAGGGTACTAAGTTCGGTCGGATTCCAACCGGTTATGGACTAAGACTAAAGATTAGTCTATACTTGGAATACGACTCTTTCCTCAATCCTAATGCCTTGTTTTGATCGTGGTATCGAAAACTAAGTGACCCTAGGGACTCTAATGCCTAAGCTCTGATACCACCTCTGTCGCGACCCAAAATACCCCCTGGGAGTTAGGGATACTTTGGCTCGTGATGTGCCATATCCGATACCAAACCATCCTGTAATAACATCCAAGTCATGACAAACATAATCATGAATAAGGCGAAAGCTTAAACCAATTTGCGGAAGCGTAATCCAAAAATTTCTTTTCTATACATGCTGTGTATTCCAAGTTTGTACATACATCACAAAAGTAAAGGTGGACATGCCCACCTATCAAAATACAAAATGATAATACTCTCTCTCTCTCTATGTAATCACTCTAAAAGGGCCAGTGGTCTAAGTCATTTGCCTCCTCCTGAGGCTCTACATATGGCTCCTCCTCGCCATAATCCTCCTCTATCCAGGGCCCCTGATCACAGATGTCAAATGGAGTCCGTGTACTTGCCGACATAACATGTACGGCTGAGCATGGAATACTCAGCGAGCAAAATCTATTAGCTAACAATGCTATCATAATCACAATATTTTATACAGTGCGTAAAAGAATACAAATCACCAAAATCCATGCTTAAAACCCGTCGGGAAAAACCTTTCATAAAACTTGTTCTTTTCATGGAAAACAAACCCTCTCATGTATGCTTATGAGTTCTTATGAATGCTTGTGAGCCTCGTGTTTTCTTATGAGTTCTTGTGAGCTTAGAGTTCTTGTGAGCTTATGAGCTTTTTGTGAGCTTATGATCCTTGTGAGCTTGTTCTCCTTGGAGACATATGCAAGATCTTAGACTTGTGAGTTTCTTATGAGTTCTTGAAAAGCCTTGCGAGACTTATGATCCGTGGAGTTCATGCAAGATCTAGACTTGATCCTTGTGAGCGTGGAGTAACCGATCTTAGAATGCCAACCCAAAGTTTGGCTTAGTCTATGCTTATGCATGTATGCTTCTTACTTATGAATGCCTTTGAAAATCCTCTTATGTTTTCTTGAAATTCACGCTTATGAGAAAAACCACGGTCGTGCAATACTTATCATGATTAGAGTGCTTGTGAGCATTATAACATCTATGTGGAAAGCTTTAACTAATTAAACATGTTCATGCATGGCATAATGATCATTATAGTATACTTGAAGACCTTAAGTAACTCATATGGTTCATACAAGGTATATTAGCATCATAACATACTTAAACAATTCTAGAATGTAGAACATTTCATTCATTGCGTCACATCATAACAATCATGGCTTCTAAGCCTAATTCATCATATCACACTTAAAATCACGGTTCCTTGGAGGATATTAACACTTACTTGCACTTATAGTCATATTCACCATTTTTTTGGAAAACCCCCAAAATCTTAAATCCTTATTTGCTTATTTGAACATAATCAAGTTCACCCAAAATCCCTTGTTTGTCATTGCATCATAGTATACTTAAAATCATGGTTCATTTAAAGGTATTACAATTTTCTTACAAGTTTAGCCATATTCATCCTTGTTATTGAAAAACCCCCAATTTGTAAAACCCTATTTGATTGTTTATTCATGATCTAGTTCACCCAAATTTCCACACTTCCTATTTGTATCATAATAGAATTAAAATCACCTATTTGAATCATCTTTGTATGATAACAAGGCTAGATAGTAGTTTACTAACCTCTATGGATCAATTTCTAGGTTGAAGAAACCCCTTGAGAAATCCTCACTTGATTTGAATGATCCAAGCTTGATTTGGGGAAGATCCAACCCTTGATTGAAGCTCTTCTTGGTTTCAAGCAAAACCCTCTTTGGAATGCTCAAGATCCTTTTCTTCTCTTTCTAGGAACTCTCCTTGGTTTAGGGTAACCCAAAAATCCTCCTAAAGTCTTCTATTTATAGTGTAAGGGGTGAAAAACCCCTAAAAATCGCATCCAAGAAAGTAAAATCGCGTATCTACGATCGTTCGTAGCGATTTACGATCGATCGTAGCCTTCTACGATCGATCGTGGCTTCCTACGATCAATCGTAGTTTCACCCGAGAGTTTCCAGCATTTCTGGGGCTTTACGATCGATCGTAGCAGCTCTACGATCGTTCGTAGCTCCGCTACGATCGTTCGTAGGGTCCCTACGAGCGATCGCAACTTTTGCAGAAAGCTTCAGCATTTTTGTATTTTTGTATCTCGGCCATAACTTTTGACTCGCTTGTCCGATTTTGACGATTCAACTTGAGTTGGATTTTTATTTCGAAGGAGAACAACTTTCATGTTTTTCACAACTTCCAATTCTTCCTTTTTCTTGGACCATTTTGCCCCTAAAACTGACTGATCCAAAATTGGGTTTCGTCAATCCAGATTTTAAACCGACCCGACTTCAGAAATCGGTCTTTTGACCTAACACCAACTGAAAACCAAGACAAGTGATCAACATGAACCCCGAAGAGGGTTCAATTACCTTTCCAAAAATCCAAGAATCGCTTGATTCCGACAAGCGGTGTGAACGCTAGGGCTATTTAGAGTCGAGGGTATGCCAAGGCATAACCCTTGTCAATACTCAAGAGTATTCTATACTCTTGCCTATTTCATTCCAAACACCCATACACCATAAATACATTCTTACATGCTTTAGTATATGATATCATTCGTTGTACATGACCATCAAGATCCGAGGTTCTACATAAGTTCTCCGAATTGTCAAGGTTCACCCCATATCTGATAGCCACAGAGGAAATGAAAGCCAGGAAATTTGAGAGGGGATTGTAGGCCTACATCAAAGACAGGGTCTCCATGTTCAGGCATGAAACATACACCGAAGTTGTGGAGAAGGCCCAGTTGGCAGAATCGAATGTTGAGAAATTCTACAAGAGGAGAGAACTGTTGAGAGGCCAGTCCAGTGGCTCAACACAGTCGGAGAGGAGGGCCAGAATGACCCCATACCAGTCCTCTGGACCTACACAGGTGCAGAGCCATTCCCTTGCACCTTAGGCCCCTCGCCCTGCTATTACGCAAGTTACTCGACAGGTGCCACCAACATCTTCTACATATACGTTCGAGTTCTGCAGTTACTGTAAGAGGAAACACATGACTGGGGATTGCCGAGCTCGTACAGGAGCATGTTACCATTGCGGTGACACGGGACACCGGATTAGAGATTGTCCAAGCCGTCGGCCACGTGCTCAAACCCAGGGTAATAGACTCCCAAATCGATTGCCCACGCAACAGGAGTCTTTTCAGGCTTTGAGGCCCCAGTAGCCCATACCGCCTCCATGTCAGGCTAATGAGGGCCAAGTTTTGCTATCTTAGGGCAAGGTGCTCAGGCACCTAATGATGTTGCATGAATACCGAAAGATAGGAATTTTTTTTTCAAACTGATGATGTAATGTTGTGTTCAGTGTATTGCCTCTATGTATAAACATATTATATTATGTTATGGAAGTTTTCTTACTTTTCGTGGGTGTTTAGTAACATAAAAACTCAAGTGCTTTGCCAACAAGTAAGCGCCTAGTCTCGGGTTGATTGTTGATGAATTAGTATGTCTTTATTGTAAATAGGTGACTGAGTTTAAGGTTAAGGGCGGGAAAGGTGTTTCCGCTTGATTTCGTACCGTCTTAATTTTGAGGACGAAATTTCTATAAGGGGGGAGGATGTAGAACCCCGAATTTCACATGCACTGTTCATGTGAATAGGGTAGTGAATAGTGCCATGAATAGTATCTATGGCTGAATGCCTAAGGCATGGTCTTGAATCATTCTCAATGAAAATGAGGAATTGGTTTTCAAAACTTGTATGAACAATGCATGTTAAGGTGTATAAAGGCCTTAGGAACATTTTCATGGGTTATGGGTGTGGAAAAGGTTCTAGGTGGTAAAAAGAGGGAAGTCTCTACATCCCTCAAACTTGAGAGTAGTCTAGTTTTTCTCACCCCTAATTAGAATCAAGTGATTCTTAAACCATTAGAACCATATTGGAATCCTCTTTAAGGTTCATGTTTAATGTTTATCCATATTTTGAGTTTAAGCTAAGTCAAAAGTGGGTTTTCCAATGTTTTTCTGCTGAAATTGCAGACCAGTCCACTTGTGGGCCCATTTGGACCTTTTAAAACTCAAAATTAGGATTTTTGTAAAGCAAGAAAGTTGTTTTCCTTCAAAAGAAAAATCCAACGCAAGTTGAATCGTCAAAATCCGATGAACGAGTCCAAAGTTATGGTCAAAATACTAAAGTGGGATAAAATCTATCGGAATCCAGAAAATAGGGGTGCGATCTATCACAAATAAGCTGCGATCGATCACAAAATGGTGCGATCTATTGCAGGTTTCTACGATCGATCGCATTCAGGCGAGTTTTTTTGATTCCCTTCGGGTCCAAGAGCGATAGATCGCACCAAAGGTGCGATCGATCGCACTAGCACCCAGTTTGCTCTTAAAACCGAGTTTTTTGGGGATTTTGGGGGAACCTAAACCTAGAGAGGGATTGAGAGGAACAAAGGGAAGGAAGATTGAGGATTTTCAAGAGGAGTTTTGTGGAGATCAAGTGGAGCCAAAATCAATGTGGGTCTTCCTCACCTAGCAAGGACTCCTCCATCTTCAATTGGCATTCTTCCTCAAGCAAGGAGATTCCAAAACAAGGGTTTCTTTAAGATCTAGCTTTGATCTCAAAGGTTAGTACACCCTACTAACTATCTTAGCAATAACATAGATTTTCTCTCTTAAAATGTTGATTTTGATCTTGTATCTTCCCTTTTTCTTGGAAATAGGCTACTTTCCCTAAATATAAACAAGATAAATTAAAATGGTGAGATGTATGAAGGGATGAGGATTGAGGCGATTGGATGCCGTGTTGTGGTGATGAATGTGTGTTGAAAAAATGGTGGATGGGCATTTCAAGCATAATGAACACACCTATATGAATTGATGAATCGTATGCACAACAAAAAGAGGAAAAGAAATGACTATGAATGTTGCACGCCATGTGTTTGATAAAACACCTAAACAAGAATGAAATGGATTTAATGAGGAAAAAAAATTGAAAGTAAGCTCTATGTAATTTTCCAAAAAAATGATGAATTGATCAAAGGCTCTATATGTTATATAATTTCCCGCATGATCCTATTGAGAATTGAAATGCTACACCTTATGCTTTATGTTGCATGTCAAGTGCTTGATGAAATGCATGAATGGGAATTAAATGGATTTAATGAGGATTATGAAAGCTTAAATTGTGTAGTGTTTCCTAAATGGTAATTTTTAAAATCAATTGCTCCACATGTTTTTTTAAATTACCACATGGTTATGGAAAGAATGGAAATGTCGTCATAAGTACCACGAATTGCAACACACACATACATGTATGCATGAGTCAAGGTTTTTAAGGTTATATGTATATATGTACGAAAAAAAATAAGAACAGGCTATGTGATTCAAGTAAATAAGCATGAATATCAAGGGTAGGGCATATCCCTAGGATATGTCATGCCTGGCTCACAAGAAAACATGTCAAGCAAAAATCAAGAAACATGGAATGGTGTTAGTGTACTAAGACCAGGTATGGGCACTAACACTTGTTCCCCAACAAGCATGAAAGGATACTAGTGTACTAAGACCAGGTACGGGCACTAGTATCTATTTCCAAGACATGAATAATATGAAAGTATGCTAGTGTACTAAGACCAGGTATGGGCACTAGTGTATGTTTCTAAGACAAGCATGAAAGGGTGTTAATGTACTAAGACCAGGTACATGCATTAACACCTGTTTCCAACAAGTATGAGAGGATATTAGTATACTAAAACTAGTTACGGGTACTAGTATCTGTCTCCAAGCAAGAATAAGGAAATATGGAAGGGTGATAATGTACTAAGACCAGGTACGGGCATTATCATCTGTTCCCAAGCAAGGATAACAAGAACCTAGTATGTATGTGTAACGACCCGGGTATTTTTAGAAATAAAAATATCATATATATTCAGTAAATGACTGAGTAATTAGTAAATCATAGTATTACCTAAGTATATAAGACAATATGTTACTTAATTAGGTGATAATAGAGTATATATTAAGCTTAAGGTATAAAGCTTAGTGTTAAAATAAGTACTTAACACTAAAGTGAATGGGATCACGACAAGTGGCGATATCCTAGGGTGGATGTCCAATTATTTAATGATAAAGTTGATCACGAGTTAAGAGGACACATGGCAAGTGCCACATGTCAACACCACAAAAAGGGGACGTTCAAGATTAACTAGGGTTAGAGTAAATTTACTACGATGGGTTAATCATGAGTTAACTAGTGGAGTTAAGAAAGTGTGGTGATGATCATGTGGATTTGACCAAAGAAATATAAGGGAAATGAACCAAAGGTCACGCCCACTTTAGTGACCCTAGGGGTGTGAACCCAAGTCAAGTGAAGTTAATCATGGGTATAAATCTATGAACCTAGTGATTAGGATACTAACCCTTAAGCTATGTACACATCCACCTTTGGTTGAGTTTAAAAGTTAACTTAAACAAGAAGTTAACTCTTAGTGTAACTAAGGTTAATAACATGAACCATATTAATTGTTATACATGTTTGGAAATTTAAAGAAGGTATCTAAATTCTGGAATTTAATGAAAGTGAGACATTCTTAGGATGGGGAGATGTACACACCCAACCATGGTTAACCCATGAGTTAGGTGGTTCACTTGGGTTAAATAAATTCTGAACTAAGACTCATGCATGAGTAACTTTGGCTAGTTGCATGAACCATTTAAGTGTAATATATCATGAGATCACAAAGGTGACAACTATATCAAGTGGAAAACGTCCAAGAAGAGTGTATGTGAAAAATGTCACAAAAGTATACACTAAAAAGGATTAATATAATGTGTATAAACTTAGAGAAAGACCAAGAGGAAGGTCTTGTATTATGCATGAACACTACCTCACGCCCCAAAATCCCTTGGCTAAATTGATTGAGTTCACACTAGCTAGTTAGGGTAACTATGTAGTTCATGAACCAAATCCATGAACATAATAAATGAGATACATGGTTTAATTTAGTTCATGAATCTAATCCATGAATCTAATAAAAGTAATACATGAATTAAGAAAATACATGAATCTAATGCATGTATTAGTATTAATAAGTATATAGTTATTATAGTGTATCTATTAAAGAGGGGAGTGAACCCCTTACCCTATAAATACCACATGCCCCACCCCTTGTGTCTCACTCCATTTGTGTGAAACTCTAGAGAGACTAGAGACCCCACACACCCAACTCTTGTGTCTCACTCCAAGCCAATGTCCAACCTTGAGAAAAGAGTGAGAGAGCAAGAAAGAAGGAAAGAAGAAAGAAAGAAAGAGAAAAAGAAGAGGAAAGAAAGAAAGAAAAGAAGAACGGGATTGTGCCAAGCCCTACTTCGGTTTTGGTAAAAAGAGTAAGTGATATTCGGTAATATCATTCTAAGTGATATCTTAGAAGGAAGGTTATGATTAAGTAAATAATACTCTATTATATTGGAATAATAGTATGGTATTACTATCTTGAAATGCTGGGAAAAGTATGATATTACTATCTTGAAATGTTGGAAATAGTAAGATATTATTTTCTTGAAATGCTGGAAAATAATATGCTACTACTATTATGAAATGCTGGAAATAGTATACTATTATTATATTGAAATATTGGAATATATTATAATATTACTATGCTGGAAAATAGTACGATAATGCTATGTTACTGCATTAGAGTGATGAAACTATAATAATTGTGCTAGATTACATTCGGAAAATATGATAAAGAAATGAATGTGATTAAAGTATGGAAAATAACGATTCTAAGTGTAATCAAGAATCAAAGTTATATAATCATGATATTATGAAAATATTATCTTATAATGTCTTAATGAGAAGGTAAGGAAAAGATAAATAACCTTATCTTATAAAGGCCTCAAGATAGTGGCAAGGTAAAGGAAGGCCGTTCGACAATATTTCATGAGGGGTTAAAGATGACTCCAAGACTGAATGAGTCTAAAGAGGTGTACCTTTCAGTGATCATCTTGAGAGGTAGAATTAAGATAAGTCTAAAAAGATAAAAGAAAAGATAAATAACCTTATCTTATAAAGGCCTCAAGATAGTGGCGAGGTAAAGGAAGGCCGTTCGAAAATATTTCATGAGTGGTTAAAGATGACTCAAAGATGGAATGAGTCTAAAGAGGTGTACCTTTCAATGATCATCTTGAGAGGCAGGGCTAATAAGGCGGAAAATAATAATAAGATAAAAAAAAATTGTTTATCTTAAAAAGAGCCTCAAGATAGTGGCAAGGTAAAGGAAGGCCGTTCGACAATAATTCATGAGGAGTAATGAGGACACCAAGATGGAATGAAATACTTCATGAGGGGTCAAACTCCAAGACGGAATGAGTCTAAAGAGGTGTACCTTTTAGGGATCATCTTAAGAGGCAAGATTTAAGATAAATTGGATCCGGATAAAAGATATTGAAAAGACATACTGGAAGTAATATTAAAAGTCTTAATAATATATCCTACATTGTTATGCTTATTCTAACTTGTCATTTAGCAAGATATTATTGAATATTCTTATTGGGCTTTATAGCTTACTGACCTTTTATGTCTCCAGATGAACAGTAAAAGAACAACTTGAAAGTAACGTTCGAAGAAGGGTGGAGTTGTTTGATGTTATATTTTGTTATAATTTCATTTGGATGTAATTAAACTGGTTATGTAAACCTTAACTTTAATTTTGGATATGGTTACGATGGCTATTGCGTATGGAAAGAGAAGAAGGGTTTAAAATTTTTAATTCCCTTGGTATTTTACACTTCTACATTATACGAGAAAAATGATCTCACAGACGGATTACTCTTATATTTCATGAGTGAAATGTTAAATTTAAGACGGGTCGTGACAGTCCGTCCATTTCATAGTTCGGGTACTAGCTAAACAAGAACAAAACAAGGCATGTGTGATTTCCACGATACAAGAACAAAACAAGAATAAGTTGTAAATACGGAAAGCAAGTTTTGAAAACCACGAAAAGTATATTCAAGAACAAGTCATGACTTTGAATATGAGTGACAATGCACGAGTTAAAATATGATGTTCATGATTTACTTTACATTGTTATTTCGTTTTAGCTTCCGCACTCTGATTATGTATCCTTTGATGAACTGTATCATGTATGATATATTAATGTTATTACTATTGTTAGCTAGTAGCTTGTACTCGCTGAGTATTCCATGCTCAGCCGTACTTTTATGTTGGCAGGTACACCATACGCTTGTCGAGGCAACTCAGGGAGAGCAGGAGATTGCTTTAGTTGTCGCCCAACTATTAGGGTTTAGATATGTGGCCTTAAAGTTGGGGAGAGAGAGAGAGAGAGACATGTATTTTGGGCTCTTATGTCTAGGAATGGTTGTATCACTTGGGTCGGAATTCAAGTTAAGGAGTTCATGTACATGTTTTTAATTTCTATTCAGTTATTGTAACCAATTGCACTTGGAATATGGTTAAGTCATGAAAAGAAATTTTCAGGTCCGCTATTTAGCTTGCTTTGTATACTCTTGCAGGATGGTTTGAAAGATAAGTCACATTGCCAAAGTATCCTAACTCGTAGAGGGTATTTTGGGGTGTTACATTAGGGATTCTAATCAAATTAGAAACCCCTCAAAGAGGTGGGCGTGAGCTAGAGGGGGCGTGATCCATAGGGAGTCTTGAACTCCAAGTCTTGATAAGAATTAAATCTTATCCCTTTGTTCTTGTTTTCCAAGAATGGAATCTAATCCCTTAAGATAAGGATTAATTAATTAATGATTATTTAACTAACAAACTCCCTACTTAATAGGGATTCTCCAAATGGGTGCCCACCCTAGGGAGTTAATCCCATGGGCTTGGGCCCACCAATAAGGTCTACTTATGTTGGGTTTTATGGATATGGGTCAAACCCATTTCCCCTTATACTGAGTTAATTATATAATCATTATTATTATCCTTTAATTTAGATTAACATTTAATCTAAACCATAGACTAACATTTAATCTATTTATTAAATATTAACATTTAATAAATTAAATTATATACTAACATTTAATCTATTAATTGAGCTTGTATTTCTTATGTGAGCATCTCCACAGATTACTCTGGGACATTCTAACTCTGGCTTACCTAATGTTATCCTATATACCCTTAAATAGGAATGACATCGGAATTGCAAGTGATGTGAGATATCCATGTTGCAATTAAGTCCCAGTGTAAGAACATTAACTAATAAGGATCTGGCCACATGAACTTTTTAATTCGATTGATCATTCCAATAACATTATCCCTAATGGGCCTTTGAGATTAATATACTATCTAACTCATAGCCCATTGTATGTCATTCGGGTTTCCAAGACATTTGATTAAGCCATGAGAAACCATTGCTCATGTAAAACATTTTGAGAAAAACTTTTGTTAAGTATAATATATTTTAATAAAAATATATTTCAAACTTATTTGATTTCAAAATCACCTGCATAGGATTTAAGCTTAATCGACTGTCTTACCCGGAACTTGGATAATCTCTCAATTTAATGAGTATAGATTTCTTGTTTGAAATTTATCATGACTCGAACAGCTTTCTGATTATCCAACTGTCACCTTATCGTAGTCCCTCAGTTAGAGAGTACTTAGGTGCATTCAAAATAATTAGATTACTGCTTAGTTATAAATGAACTCATCAGATCTAAGGATCATTGAAACTGTTCAATGTGAATGAGAAACCAACTATCTGATAGTATGTTTATGCAAGAGGTCTCTCATTGCATACAATCAGTTAGTGTACATTTAAGCACTCATATGCTGATGTGTAGTCCTCACTACAATAGTTTGAGATAAAACTATATCTCAACCATTGAGAACATCTTAGCATTGTGACAGCCATATAAGTGAATTGCCCAGCTTCACTCATAGCTGTGACTATATAAGGCATAAGGAACTGGAAAGCTATATTGCCTGTTATAGTCTAATACCTAATATATAACTTTCCTACAATATATCCTATGGACCTTTATCAATATCTCATATTGTATAGATCATTTTATGATCATGGTCAATTACCTATAATGAATTCACAATAGATAAAGTAGATGTCTTTATTGATCTTAATCAATAAGAATCTTACAATAATTGAATTTTCAGGACATAATGTCTAACAACCTTATCTTATGTCCATGGTATCAACCATGAAAAGGTTCTCATTCGTAATATTTTCTAAGGACATATTGTGCACATCACAATGGAACATTTACAACACCCATAATTAATATGCATATAGGAGACTATAAATGAATACTTAAGTGACTAACCACATTAATCATGTGTACTTGACTTCGATGGCATACTTTACTAACACTTTATTTAGGAATTATGAGTTGGAGGATTAGAGACCTGCTTGAATAATGATAAACATCCAACAAGAAATTTATGCTTGTTAAATTGGGAGGATATCCAAGTTTGAGAAAAGAAAATCTTTAAGCTTAAAGTTTGCACATGTGCATTTCAAAATGAATGGATCATTACTTAATATAGTAAATAATAATTAAATATAATTTTACAAAAGAATTTTGATCATGAGAAATAGTTTCTCATAGCTTAATGTTTGTCTTGGAGCCCTGATGATTTTCAATGGCTATGAGTTAGATAGTAACTTGTTCTAAATGGCCTATAAGGGATAATGTAATTGGAAGGATTCACTAGACTTTTAAATATTTGTGGAGGAATTCAATATGCTTTGTTATATAATTTATCCACATGCATAGAGCAATTAAATATGACCCTGCAGATAAATATGGACCGAGTTAGAGTTCTTACTCAATAGCGGAAGACCCAGATCCTTCGTCGATTCGTTACACTGTCACGATCCTCTTTAGCCCCCGTGTACGTCCTATTCTCGTAGGATGAAGGGTAGCTATGTTCGAGTTTCCCCTTTTGATTCAACGGTTCAAATCCAAGAGAGAGAGCTTTGATATTCTCATAGAGAGAATTTCTTTTTTCTGAGAGAGAAGAGAATTATGGAAGATACATGTATTCTTCTGATAAGGAATTATTTTATTTAGAATAGTCTCCCACTAACTCACAACCTCTTGGGAAGTTATCCCTATTATTGTGTTAGTGGATAACATGAAGGTTATCTGAACTTATTAGATTCCCTACATGGACTATCCATTTGGGCTCTCATGACCTGCAACCCATGTAGGCGGATCAAAAGCTCGGGTCAGACCCAGCCTGACCCATAAATTCCTAACAACTCCCACTCGCCCGCATAGGGTGAGTTTTCTCATTTGATATCCCACACAGGGTGAATCAATTTCTCAGTCTTTCTCAATCTCACATTCTCACCTCCTCATACAGGAAAATGAACCGTGCGACCTTACGAGAAGAACATACAGCCTCAGGAGCGAGATTATCAAATCATAAATGACCAACAAAAATGCATCACTCGAGGGCATCTCGGTTATACCCCAGATGATTTGACTACACCTGATTAAGCACTCTTAATCCCTCATAATAAGCAGTGCTTTACCCGAAATAAGTAATGTACTCATGTCCCGTATCATAAACATATTACGACATAGACGCTGACCAGCAATGAGTCACATAACATGGTGTATCATTAATCAATCTTTCCCAAGCCCTCATGTCAATTCAACTAGACTCAACCGCTTTCCTAGTCATGCCCTGCCAGATCAAATCTCTCATGATCCTTGGTTTGCATGCTAAAGTAGCGACACTTAGCATCCTCTTCATGACATAGTCTCAGGTCAACAAAGGGTACAATTAGGATCACTGATCCAAGTGGCTCACACAATGATGAAGCAGGAATCATTCATCATTCTAACTATCAGTTGGCTTAAAGCACATACAATATGAAATGTATGCTATAGCGTTATCTCATAAAAATGAGCATGTCACTTCTAATAATTAGGAACGCCATTCGAATCTGAGTCTAGTCGCTATGCAAGCGCCTAACCTGAGTTTTTCAGCCCAGTCACTTTATAAGTGCCTGCCTAAAATCTCACATTCGGCTATGATGCAAGCTACATAGAGTTGTGGTAGTACTCTATGATCGACCTACTAAAAAAGGTCTCATTTTAGCTCTATCTAAGGCGATATATCAGTAACATATATTTTGCTTGCCGATCAGGCGCCAAATATATAAATGTCTTAAGTCGCTATCTTAGCGCCTAAAGACATAAACGTCTCATCTTGCTCGCTGTCTCAGCGCCAAGGTGAATCACCTGTGTGAGAGGGTTGATTCAAGCCCGATGACATATTATGAAGATGTGCTATCAACAATGAACTACATAAGAATAATGCTGATAAAAATGCGTACTCATATCATAAAACAATAATAATAATGTTAGTACAAAAAACCAAGTAACTACATTCATCATGTCCTACGTAATCCCATACTCCTAGCATGAGATAAGAACACATCTCTAGCAATAGGCTTGGTCAAAGGATCAGTCACCATGCTTCCTGTAGATATATGCTATAAAGTTACTTCCCCTTGTGAAACTATATCTCGAATGTAATGGTACCGAAGCTCAATGTGTTTGGCTTTCCCATGGTACTTGAGATCTTTTGCATATGCTAGTGCTGATGTACTATCAGAATAGAGTAACAAAGGATCCTCAGAATGAGCTGTAACACCCAAGCATTGCAAAAATCTCCTAAGCCAAACAGCTTCCTGGACAGCTGCTGAACAAGCCACATACTTTGACTCCATGGTAGAGAGTGCAATGCATAACTGTTTCTTGCTACACCAAGAAACAGCTCCACCTCCTAGTTTGAATGCATAACCTGAAGTAGATTTGCGCTCATCTTTGTCACTGCCCAATCAGCATCACTATAACCTCTCAATCTCAGGTCTCCACAGTGATAACATAGAGTATGATCAGTGGTTCCACGAAGGTACCGAAGAATCCTCTTGACCTCTCTCTAATGAGCAGGTCCAGGATTGCTCTAATAGCGACTAACCATGCCAACTGTAAAACATATGTCTGAACGCGTACACAACATCGCATACATCAGACTCCCAATTGCAGCTGCATCAGGTACTTTGGACATTTGTTTCTTTTCCTCATCATTCTTAGGACATTGGTCTAGACTTAGGGCACATCCCTTTTCCATTGGTGTGTCAATGGGTTTGGAGTTATGCACTGGAAACGTTCAAGAATCTTCTTGATGTATGTCCCTTAAGATAAACTAAGAAATTTCCTTGAACGATCCCTAATGATCTTAAATCCCAGTACAAAATTTGCTTCACCTATGTCCTTCATCTCAAAAACAGAGGACAACCACTTCTTAGTGGCGACAATGGAATCCAAGTAATTCCCAGCCAACAGGATATCATCAACATATAATGACAAGATAATGATTTTTTTCTTGGATCGTTTAATATACACACAATGGTCCTCTTCAATCATCTCAAAACCAATTGAGGTAATGGAATCATGAAATCCTAAGTACCATTGCCTAGACGACTGTTTGAGACCATAGATGGAACGTTTGAGGTGGCACACTTTGCGCTCATGTCCCTGGACTTCAAAACCCACTGGTTGAGCCATATAAATCTCCTCGTCTAGTTCTCCATTGAGAAATACTGTCTTAACGTCCATCTGATAAAGTTCTAAATCCTGTTGTGCTACAATGGTGAGTATAAGGCGTATGGAGGTAATTCTCACCACTGGGGAGAATGTGTCCTCATAGTCAACACCCTCTCGTTGGGTATAGCCTTTCGCCACTAGGCGTGCCTTGTACTTGTCAATTGAGCCATCTGCCTTGCGTTTGACCTTTAAAACCCATTTGTTTCCAATGGTCTTGCGCCTAGGTGGAAGGTCAACTAACTTCAAAACACCATTCTTGTCCATGGAGCTCATCTCATCATGTATAGCAGTCATCCACTCATCACTAGCTGATGAAGAAAGTGCTTCACTGAAAGAAGCAGACTCATCATCCTTAGTAGCACATAAGAGAACATTCCCCTTAATCTCAAAATGACGACGAGGAAAGTGCCCCTCTACTACTAACTCTGCGAGATTGATCTTGTTCCTGTGGGTCACTCCCACTGGGTTGAAGACTACTCCCACTATCTTCAGTGATTACAGGATGAGGAGCTAATTCCTCACCCTCACTTGAAGAAGGTAGGATGACTTCATCTTCCTCTAACTCATAGAGGTCAAGATCTTTATTAGCATCGCCTATGCTAGGAAAATCAGTCTCGATGAAATCAATATCGCGGGACTGTACCTTAGTCATTCCTCCATTTGGATGTTCACCATACATCACATAACTTTTTGAGCTTTCAGAATATCTTATGAAGATATTCTTTCTAGCTCTAGGGCCCAATTTCTCATGCTAATGGGAGGTGTTATGTACAAAACCAGCAGCCCCCCAAGGGCACAAATACTCCAAATTGGGCTTTTCGCCTTTCTAAAGCTCATATAGGGTGGAAGAAACTGATTGAGAAGACACTCGATTAAGTATGTAGGTTGTAGTTAATAAAGCATCCCCCCAAAAGGTTATAGGGAGGTTTGCCTGGGCCATCATAGACCTAACCATCTCCAAAAGGGTTTTATTCCTTCTCTCCGCTACACCATTTTGTTGCGGAGTATAAAGAATAGTGAATTGTCTGCGTATTTCCTTTTTCTCACATAAATCCTTAAATTGATCTGATAAGTACTCGCGTCCTCGGTCAGTTCGAAATTTTTTTAAGCTTTTCTCTTGTTGATTCTCAACCTCTGTCACAAAGCGTTTGAAACAGTCCAAAGCTTCATGGCGGTGAGCGAGCAACTAATCATAACCATATTGCATATAGTCATCAATAAAAGTGAGGAAGTAAGAGGCGTCATGACATGCCTTGACACTCATAGGTCCACATATATCAAAGTGTACTAACTCTAACGATTGAGTAGCTCTCTTAGCCTTACTAAAATGCTTTCTACATGCCTTGCCTGCTAAACAGGGCTCAGATATAGGTAGGTCGACCTTAGCGAGTGGGCCTAAAAGGCCTTCTCGAGTTAGCCTGGTCATCCTATCTCTTCCTATATTCCCTAGTCTAGCATGTCATGTAGATGAACTTATAGTCACATTACAATAAGTAGATAAGGGAAAAGAATCAAACAAATCTATTTTAAATAAACTACCACAAATAGAACCATGTCTAAAAACCACATCATCTAACATAATATCCAAACCATCTAAAGAAAAATGAAAATTGTATCCAAACTGTAATAAATTCAATACAGATAAAAGATTATAGTGAATTCCTGGATCATATAGAACGTCATGTAGAAGTAATTTGCGTCCAGTACGCAAATGAAGCTGGTACGAACCGACTCCTCGAGCTTCTTCATGACTTTCGTTGCCCATGTACACAACATGTGTCTTAGCCAGAACTCTCCTATAATCCACAAACCCCGCTCGCTCTCGAGCTACATGTCTTGTTGCTCCCGTATCTATAATCCAATTAGACATAGATTCAGCAACAAATACATGAGAGCATACATAAGTGTTAAAGGATTTGAGTGAAGGGGTTACCTTTTTTGGCTCAGTGCAATCATGAGCGAAATGACCCAGCTGCCCACAATTATAGCACTTCACCTTGGATACACTTTTTGTAACGCCCCAAAATACCCCCTAGGAGTTAGGATACTTTGGCGACGTGACCTAACCTTAAATCAACCTGCAAGAGTATACAAGGCATGCAAAATAGAGAACTAGAAATTTCTTTAAATACTTAACTATATTCCAAGTGCATTTGATTACAATAATTAAATAGGATTTACAACATAAACATGAACTCCTCCACTTGAGTCCCAACTCAAGTGAGACAACATCCCCAAACACAAGAACCCAAATACATGTCTCTCTCGCTAACTCATCCCAACCATTGACCATATGCCAAGCCTCCTAATATCTAGGTAACCATCCGAAGGATCTCCTGCTCACACCGAGCTACCTCGATCCAAGGGACAAGAGTCCACAAATCGCATACTGTACCTGCCGACATAAAAAGTACGGCTGAGCATGGAATACTCAGCGAGTACAAGCTACTAGCTAACAATAGTAATAACATTAATATGTCATACATGATACAGTTCATCAAAGGTACATAATCAGAGTGCGGAAGCTAAAAGAAATAATAATGTAAAGTAAATCATGAACAACATATTTTAACTCATGCATTGTAAACTTGTATTCAAAAGTCATGACTTGTTCTTGATAATATTTCTTGTGATTTTCCGAAACTCGTTTGCCGTATTTACAACTTATTCTCGTCTTATTCTTGTATCGTGGGAATCACACATGCTTTGTTTCATTCTTGTTTAGCTAGTACCCGAACTATGAAATGGACGGACATACTAGGTTCTTGTTATTCTTGCGTGTCATGTTTAACTAGTACCCGAACTATGACTTGGACGGTCATACTAGCTCTTGCTTTCCTTTGCTAATGCCCGGACTATAATGGAACCGAACACATTAGCACCATGCCTACTAATGCCCGGACTATGATTGAACGGAACACATTAGTATCCTTATCTTGACTTGACTAGTGCCCGGACTATGGTTGAACGGAACACACTAGTTATCCTTGTTTACTAATGCCCGGACTATAATTGAACGGAACACATTAGTATCTTTCCTGTTTTACTTTGCTAATGCCCGGACTATAATGGAACGGAACACATTAGCAACTTGCTTACTAATGCCCGGACTATGATTGAACGGAACACATTAGTATCTTGTTTGACTAATGCCCGGACTATAATGGAACGGAACACATTAGCCTCATGCTTGACTTGACTAGTGCCCGAACTATGGTGGAACGGAACACACTAGTTATCCTTGTTTACTAATGCCCGGACTATAATTGAACGGAACACATTAGTATCTTTCCTGTTTTACTTTGCTAATGCCCGGACTATAATGGAACGGAACACATTAGCAACTTGCTTACTAATGCCCGGACTATGATGGAACGGAACACATTAGCATCTTCATTTCCTTGATTATCGTGTTTTCTTGTGAGCCAGGTATGACATATCCTAGGGATATGCCCTACCCTTGATATTCATGTTAATTTAACTTGTGAGCCAGAGGCTAGCACCCGCACATCTCTGGGCTACCAACCTCCTTGTCATATGCTTATTTCTTGTTATTTCATATGCTTATATTCAAAAAGTTTGGTTCATACATGCGTGACGATCGTACTATCATAGATGAATCAAGGGACACATATTACATTTCAATTATCTTTTTCATAATCATGTTAACATGAAACAATAAAGCATAATATGGCATTTCTTGTAATTGCATAGGCATGGGGAATTCAATGAACACATATAGAGCATTTGTTTTAAAATCACCCTTTTAAGGAAAACTACACAAGTCATATTTCCCAATTCCTTCATTTTATTCTTGGCATTCTCATTCATGCATTTTGTCAAACACCTAATGAGTAACACATTCAAACCACATTATTTCAAGTTCTTAAATGTTCATATGTTTCATCATACACAAGGCGTGCGTTCATTATTCGTACAATGCCCATCCACCATTTTCCATCACACACATCACACAATACGTCATCCAATCGCCTCCATGTCCAACAATCCACATCCCATTCACCAATTAATTATCTTGTTTATAATTAGGGAAAATAATGCCTTTCAAGGAAAGGAAAGAACACAAGATCCAAAAATCATCATTTTCAAGAAAGGAATCTAGGTTATTGCTAAAGAAGTTAGTAGGGTGTACTAACCTTGAAAAAGAGAAGAAAACCCTTGAAAAATACCGTGGAAGACGCTGCCGAGCTTGGAGAATGTGCTCCTCACGTGCTTGAGCCGTAAATTGAGAGATCCAAGCTTTTGGGATGCTCTAGGGTTTCCAAACCCTTTATCTTTCTCCACTTGATGCCCTAGGAGAAAACCCATTTTCTCCCCTCTTACTCTCTCTCAAAATATTGCTAAGGGTGTTTATGAACACCCTTGGCTCGAGCCAACCCTTAAAAATAAGGGTGGAGTGGCCAAAAGACCAAAAACCCCTAAAAAAATTTCTGAAAATCACGTAGGACCGATAGATGACCGATCTACCGGTAGTGAACCGATCGATCGGTGCTTTTGACCGATCTCTCGGTAGTGGACCGAGCTCTCGGTATTGACTGGTGCTACAAAACGCACTTCAGTATTTTGCCCATAACTTTTGACTCGGTTCTCAGATTTTGATGATTCAACTTGCGTTGGATTCTTCTTTTAAAGGGGAACAATTTTCATGTTTTGAAGAAATTTTAATTCTTCTTTATTCATAGACCAAAATTCCCCTAAAGCGGACTGGTCTGCAATGGGTTGCGACAGCCCAAATTTGCAGCCGACCCGATTTTGGAAATCACACTTTTGACTCAACCCCGACTCAAAATCAGGGAAAGTGATCAACATGAACCTTGAAGAGGGTTCTAATACCTTTCCAAAAATTCAGTAATCACTCAATTCTAAGCAACGATGACTAAACTAGAGCTCTTTAAAGTTGAGGTAAATGCCGAAACATACCTTTTCGACACCTAGAATACCTCGAGTGTTTTCACACTCTTTTTCCCTTGTGTCCAACACCCTACTCACACCTCATAAATCATTCTCCATAAGTCTTTAACCCACCTCAATGATTATTTAAATTCACACCGACATGCATGAGAGGCTCCGGCCTCTCTATGCCTCATGCACTAGCACTATTCACCAACAACCCATTGAAACACTTAGGGTATTTGTACCCTTGATTTCACCTACTTAGAGTATCTTTACACTCTCTTTTTACGACTCAAACCATGTACCTAAAACCCTCGATTGACTAATCATAATATCAAGAACACAATGGGAGGCCTTAGGCCTTCACACATACCATACAAGGGCACCTTTCATTGGCACTATTCATAGTATAGTGAACTTGAATTTCCGGGGTTCTACATCCTCCCCCCCTTATAGGAATTTCGTCCCCGAAATTAGGACGCAACGCGAACGTGCTAGGATACTTTCCCCCACTTCATTTAGTCTTTACGATCCTTCGTACCTAGTAGCGCTAAACACGTCCACCGGACACTTGAATCCCATGTTGACCAATCCCTAGGCTAGGCACACGTTACTCACAACTAAATCAACAATGCATAATATTACACATAGAATATATGTAGCATGCTCATACACATCTATAAACATATATCACATACTTTTGTCCATTTATAGATCAACACCTTGCATTGGGCGCGCCTTGTTCAACTGAGCCCACAAGCTTAGAACCTAAGACATGACAAAGGATTATCAATCCGGTGCCGACCAACACCTAACTAAGCACTCGCTTATTAGCAAGGCACCCTTGACTAACCATCATCAAGCCAGTATATAAATCATATGTATTACATAGATAGTATGTTATATACAAGCAACACCTCACACTTCATTGAAATAGGGTATAATATACACATGAATTAGCCTTAACATACAATGTAGGTTTTTCTAGCATGAAACCCTAAGTTCGGTTGAGATTTCAACCGGCTTTCGACTAACAATAATTTGTTAGTCTACATTTAGGAGCAATAACAATTCCTAAGTATAACTTGAATCAAGCTCCTAACTATTCAATGAGCATATATTGCTTATGTAAGCGTATCGTATCTATCCAAGTATACACATAATAGTATAATTATACAATTGTTTTTCCTAGTGAAGCTAAGTTCTTCTGCTTGTTTTCAAGTATTAAATTAATGAGTAGTTTATCCAATTGAGTTATTTACGCAACTTCCTCTCAATCTTGGGGACATGTATGATGCTTCTAAGATCTGCATGATGCATGTAGCATGTGTATGATGATTATGAAATCTATGAAGTGAATGATATGAGTGATGCTCATGAGATGCGGGATGCTTATGATGTGTATGAAGTGCGTGTCATGAACGATGCTTATGCCATGCATGATGCTTATGTTATGTATGAGTGTGCATGCCATGTATGAAATGCATGTGGTCCTTGGAGTTTATAATTTTATTTATCATTTTGGACTAGGCATTGGTTCTAGAATGTGCGGCATAAAATGCGCATCTGTATCTAGAAGCGTGCATCAACATCCCTAAGTTGGTTGAAATTTATTGATGTCCATATATGTTCCTACTAGTCGTGGGGTTACATGAACTTGCGTGGACTTATCATCATACCGTGATGTGCGACTTATGCTTATTTGTGTTGCAATACGTATTAAGCGCACTTTAACAGATGAAATTTCACCGGATGCACATAACAGCATATACATCGAAACCTATGTCCCTTGTTCCGTAATGACTCTAAATCTACTAATCTTGCAAGACACAAGAATCTCCTATAGTCTCACTTGGAAGCAAATCCCTACCTAAATCTAATAACATAATGTATGATAAGGGACCTATCCCCCCTTGTTAACTAACACCTAGGCTAGCCTCTAGCCTGAATATCACATCACTCATGGATCTAATTGGGAAACCCGTTCATCAAGCATTGGTTTTCACTTAGCATATAACATATAATATGCCAATCATATATATCATATAATACCACATAACAATTCAACACATAATCGTATTAGTATATAAAATTTTGGGTTTTCTAGCGTAAATGTACTCTAACTCGGTTGAAATCAACTTGTTCTCGACAAAGACTAAGTGATTTGTCTACACTTTGAATACGACTCCTAAGATGAATATAATGCCTTGGCTTACTCGTGGAATCATTCCCTAAACGACCCTAGAGACCTAAAGCCTAAGCTCTGATACCACTTCTGTAATGCCCCAAAATACCCCCTAGGAGTTAGGATACTTTGGCGACGTGACCTAACCTTAAATCAACCTGCAAGAGTATACAAGGCATGCAAAATAGAGAACTAGAAATTTCTTTAAATACTTAACTATATTCCAAGTGCATTTGATTACAATAATTAAATAGGATTTACAACATAAACATGAACTCCTCCACTTGAGTCCCAACTCAAGTGAGACAACATCCCCAAACACAAGAACCCAAATACATGTCTCTCTCGCTAACTCATCCCAACCATTGACCATATGCCAAGCCTCCTAATATCTAGGTAACCATCCGAAGGATCTCCTGCTCACACCGAGCTACCTCGATCCAAGGGACAAGAGTCCACAAATCGCATACTGTACCTGCCGACATAAAAAGTACGGTTGAGCATGGAATACTCAGCGAGTACAACCTACTAGCTAACAATAGTAATAACATTAATATGTCATACATGATACAGTTCATCAAAGGTACATAATCAGAGTGCGGAAGCTAAAAGAAATAATAATGTAAAGTAAATCATGAACAACATATTTTAACTCATGCATTGTAAACTTGTATTCAAAAGTCATGACTTGTTCTTGATAATACTTCTTGTGATTTTCCAAAACTCGTTTGCCGTATTTACAACTTATTCTCGTCTTATTCTTGTATCGTGGGAATCACACATGCTTTGTTTCATTCTTGTTTAGCTAGTACCCGAACTATGAAATGGACGGACATACTAGGTTCTTGTTATTCTTGCGTGTCATGTTTAACTAGTACCCGAACTATGACTTGGACGGTCATACTAGCTCTTGCTTTCCTTTGCTAATGCCCGGACTATAATGGAACCGAACACATTAGCACCATGCCTACTAATGCCCGGACTATGATTGAACGGAACACATTAGTATCCTTATCTTGACTTGACTAGTGCCCGGACTATGGTTGAACGGAACACACTAGTTATCCTTGTTTACTAATGCCCGGACTATAATTGAACGGAACACATTAGTATCTTTCCTGTTTTACTTTGCTAATGCCCGGACTATAATGGAACGGAACACATTAGCAACTTGCTTACTAATGCCCGGACTATGATTGAACAGAACACATTAGTATCTTGTTTGACTAATGCCCGGACTATAATGGAACGGAACACATTAGCCTCATGCTTGACTTGACTAGTGCCCGAACTATGGTGGAATGGAACACACTAGTTATCCCTGTTTACTAATGCCCGGACTATAATTGAATGGAACACATTAGTATCTTTCTTGTTTTACTTTGCTAATGCCCGGACTATAATGGAACGGAACACATTAGCAACTTGCTTACTAATGCCCGGACTATGATTGAACGGAACACATTAGTAACTTCACTTGTTTCACTTGCTTAGCTAATGCCCGGACTATGACGGAACGGAACACATTAGCATCTTCATTTCCTTGATTATCGTGTTTTCTTGTGAGCCATGTATGACATATCCTAGGGATATGCCCTACCCTTGACATTCATGTTAATTTAACTTGTGAACCAGAGGCTAGCACCCGCACATCCCTGGGCTACCAACCTCCTTGTCATATGCTTATTTCTTGTTATTTCATATGCTTATATTCAAAAAGTTTGGTTCATGCATGCGTGACGATCGTACTATCATAGATGAATCAAGGGACACATATTACATTTCAATTATCTTTTTCATAATCATGTTAACATGAAACAATAAAGCATAATATGGCATTTCTTGTAATTGCATAGGCATGGGGAATTCAATGAACACATATAGAGCATTTGTTTTAAAATCACCCTTTTAAGGAAAACTACACAAGTCATATTTCCCAATTCCTTCATTTTATTCTTGGCATTCTCATTCATGCATTTTGTCAAACACCTAATGAGTAACACATTCAAACCACATTATTTCAAGTTCTTAAATGTTCATATGTTTCATCATACACAAGGCGTGCGTTCATTATTCGTACAATGCCCATCCACCATTTTCCATCACACACATCACACAATACGGCATCTAATCGCCTCCATGTCCAACAATCCACATCCCATTCACCAAATAATTATCTTGTTTATAATTAGGGAAAATAATGCATTTCAAGGAAAGGAAAGAACACAAGATCCAAAAATCATCATTTTCAAGAAAGGAATCTAGGTTATTGCTAAAGAAGTTAGTAGGGTGTACTAACCTTGAAGAAGAGAAGAAAACCCTTGAAAAATACCGTGGAAGACGCTGCCGAGCTTGGAGAATGTGCTCCTCACGTGCTTGAGCCGTAAATTGAGAGATCCAAGCTTTTGGGATGCTCTAGGGTTTCCAAACCCTTTATCTTTCTCCGCTTGATGCCCTAGGAGAAAACCCCTTTTCTCCTCTCTTACTCTCTCTCAAAATATTGCTAAGGGTGTTTATGAACACCCTTGGCTCGAGCCAACCCTTAAAAATAAGGGTGGAGTGGCCAAAAGACCAAAAACCCCGAAAACAATTTCTGAAAATCGCGTAGGACCGATAGATGACCGATCTACCGGTAGTGGACCGATCGATCGGTGCTTTTGACCGATCTCTCGGTAGTGGACCGAGCCCTCGGTATTGATTGGTGCTGCAAAACGCACTTCAGTATTTTGCCCATAACTTTTGACTCGGTTCTCCGATTTTGACGATTCAACTTGCGTTGAATTCTTCTTTCGAAGGGGAACAATTTTAATGTTTTAAAGAAATTTTAATTCTTCTTTATTCATAGACCAAAATTCCCCTAAAGCTGACTGGTCTGCAATGGGTTGCGACAGCCCAAATTTACAGCCGACCCGATTTTGGAAATCCCACTTTGACTCAACCCCGACTCAAAATCAGGGAAAGTGATCAACATGAACCTTGAAGAGGGTTCTAATACCTTTCCAAAAATTCAGTAATCACTCAATTCTAAGCAACGATGACTAAACTAGAGCTCTTTAAAGTTGAGGTAAATGCCGAAACATACCTTTTCGACACCTAGAATACCTCGAGTGTTTTCACACTTTTTTTCCCTTGTGTCCAACACCCTACTCACACCTCATAAATCATTCTCCATAAGTCTTTAACCCACCTCAATGATTATTTAAATTCACACCGACATGCATGAGAGGCTCCGGCCTCTCTATGCCTCATGCACTAGCACTATTCACCAACAACCCATTGAAACACTTAGGGTATTTGTACCCTTGGTTTCACCTACTTAGAGTATCTTTACACTCTCTTTTTACGACTCAAACCATGTACCTAAAACCCTCGATTGACTAATCATAATATCAAGAACACAATGGGAGGCCTTAGGCCTTCACACATACCATACAAGGGCACCTTTCATTGGCACTATTCATAGTATAGTGAACTTGAATTTCCGGGATTCTACACTTTTCTTACCACCGCACTTACCCCTCTTATGTTTGGGATTTTCCTGTTTAAACTTTGGACCTCCTTTAGGAGCACTCGAGCTTGCCCCACCCTGCCTTGCTGCCTTACTCTTATATTTGCAGCTAAACCCTGCAGATTTGGTCGCCTCTTGGCGCTCCGCTGCATGTTCCACATGACGAGATATATTAGAGAAATTCTTGATATTCTCGTTATGGGTCATGATTTGCTTCATGTTTACCCATGAATCTGGCAGAGATTGGATCATTGACTGAACCTGTTGTTCATCTGTAAGGACATTCCCAGGAGCCTTCAAGTCTCGAATCATCTCGGACATCACCCTAAGATGTTCAGTCATCGTTTGCTTGTGATCCTTACGTTACACCTCAAATTTAAGTACTAGGCTCCTTAGTCTTGTTGTGGATGCACCTCCAAAGTCAAACTTGAGCTGGTCCCACATGTCTTTGGCTATTTGGAAAGCCTCATACTCTCCAATTAGGTCATCGTGCATGCTGCTTAACATAGTAAAGCACGTGCTTTGATCCTTCTTATACCAAGACTGGTAGGCCTCCAGATCACGACGGTGTTGGGCCGTTTGCCCTTCCTCAGGTTTGGACATCTTACTGTACAAAACTTCCAGGAGCTCTTGCTCATTCAGAAGATACTGAATCTTGTTGTGCCAGATGTCATAGTTACTTCCTGTCAGTTTTTCACCCCTAACAAGATCAGCTACTGCATTCTTTGCTACCATTTCTATACGTTCAGATTACAAGGGTGACATTATTAGTTATTGTGCACATCTCCTTTATTTGTTCAAAAATCCAATTAATAAATATTATCTTCTCAACATATTTAAGATCGAAACTTTGCTAAACTCGGAATCATCTCCCAAATTGTGTTGAATAAGAATATATTTACTTATTTATTTTTGATCAAATGTATATATTAGGGGTATAGATACCTCGCCCAATATTTCCACGTGCATTTATATTAACATATATATATATAAATCATCATCAGAACCCCACTCAACCACTAAGGGACCAAGCAAGTGACATAAACTTAAACATGATTGAAGATACAAAATCTTCAATACATGTATTATGTAACGAAAATAAGCTGACAAAGGCTTTAATTATGCAATTTAATGAATCCATTAACAAATTCAACCCCTAGGTGTCTAACCAATAGACAAAAAAAAATCCAATAATATACTAGAATTTTAAAATTAGCCTCTGTAATTTTTAAATTTCATTTAAAAATAATTTGAGCATTTTTTAATAAGAAAAATATGCTTATAAATTATAAAATAAAAATTACAGAAGCTTAAATTTTTTTTCTAAACACATAGTCAGATAGGGCATAAAATTTGTGATCCAACGGTGAAAACGCCGTCAAAATTGGAGTTAAAACGAGCCCACACGAGCCTTTTAAAGTTTAGGGGTCAGCTTGCCCATGTGGCAGCTGACTAGGCACTCTAAGATGACGTGACATGAAGATTGGAACCCCATGCTGACGTGCCATGCTGACGTGTCATGGTAGCCCATATGGTTGGAGACGTGGCAGTTGACGTGGCAATCCGCGTGGCATGATGACGTGCTGTCACGCCCCAAAACCCCACCTAGGAGGATGTGAGATCTTGGCACGTGACTTACTTGACTTAATCCATTTAATAAGCTTTAAAGGCATACTAAAATCTGAACTTAAAAATTTCTTCGATTAAAATATCAACTAAATCCATAATCCTTACTACAACTGAAATAAAATGAATCCTGATCATCCATCATGATCATAAATCAAAACTAACTAACCATAAATCCCTAACAAGTCAATTAAAGTCTCCCTGAACCTGACTACTAATAAATTAAATCCAATAGTAGGGCTAACGATCAAGATCCCTCTCCTCTTTGGGTAGTCACCTTCGAGTTCCTCAATATACTCTTCCTCTTCCCAATGTCCGGGAGCACAAATGTCAAAACCTGCACCTGAACCTGAACCTGTCGACAACAAAAGTTATCGGCTGAGTAACGAGTTACTCCGCGTATATAACAGACCATAGTGAACAATATAATGAACATTAAATTATATGCAGTTTAAATATTCATACATCAGTTCACATACATAATCAGAGTGCGGAAAACAACCAAATACATTACGTCAATTTCTTTCTTTCTTTTCTTACTTTTCTCATTTTCTTACTTTTTTTTTTCTTACTTTTCTTACATTCTTATTTTTCTTCTTTTCTTACTTTTCTTTGTGATCTTTCTTGAAGCTAGATAGCTAATACCCTTGGAAACTTATCTTGAAGCAAGGCACTAGCATCTTTGGTGATCTTTCTTTTCTTACTCTTTATACTTCATACATTATCATCCCATGAACAACACATTCACATGCATTATTAATAACTTAAAATACCGCTTTACCGTATAAGGAAAGGGGTTGCAATACTTTATTTTACCGAGATACCACCCTTCGTACATTCTCCGGTACGGACGACTTAGTACATTTTCCGGTACGATGACTTACTTACTTTGGCATACATCTTGCCCTTTCTGATGGTTTCCGGTGGTGCACAACACAACATGCATTATCACTTTCGTGTGTCTTTCTTTCTTACTTACAAACTTTTCTTACTTTGCTTTTGGTCTTACTTACATTTTATTAATATCTTTAATTCTTTATTCATATTTTTGCATTTTTTTCGTTCGTGAGTGCACAATGATACACCTCTTGTTTAAATTTCACCTAAGACTAACCGTTAAGGGCCATAGGACATCTCACCATAGCGTCCCATACCACTACGTTAACTAGGACTAGACAAGCTTGACTTTCATCAGAGGTTCGTTTACCCAATGATATATCACGTATTAGGAACATAAAAGCAATACACAAACCATCATATTTCTAATGATTCAACAATATAAAAATCACAGTTGGTCTTAAAAATATTCCTACATCACGATCTGATTTAACTGTCAAAATTCCTTGTTTGTTTAATCAAGATCAATATCCTAAATGTAATCCTTTTTAATTAATAATAATTTTCTTAAATTGTTAAACATAAAATCAACTCAAACATCATTAAATATCACAATTAAATCATCCATTCATTCCATCCACCATCTCATTTTCTCATAAATTTGCACACTTCAATAACTTTCTCAATCCCCATGTTGAATCATAAATAAATTATACATAATTCTTCACATCCTAATATAATAATTCTGTGATAATAAAACAGTATCTGTAATAGGTTCTCCACATCCGATTTTAACATTCTAATGATAATAAAATTATATCATCAATAAATCCTTTACATCAACTCAATAAATAATAAAAACTATATAACAACTGGGTACTTCACATCCTAATTTAATCCTTCACTAGTAATAAATTACTATCATAATTACTGCTCTTCACATTCTAGTTTAATCATTCAGGAATCATGAACTAAAAACTAAAAATCTAGTTCTTCACATCCTATTTTATCACCCATAAATAATAAAATAGAATTTAAATATAGTTCTTCACATCCTATGTTAATCCTTCAATAACAGAGACTATAATCATGTTTTTTCACATCCTATTTTTATCTATCAAAACAATAAGACAATATCTTCACTAAATTCTTCACATCCTAATTTAACCATCAAGAATAAATAAACAATTTCATAAATGGGTTCTTCACCTCCTATTTTAATAGATCAACCATAATAAACAAAAATAGTTGACATATTCATGGATCCTACCCAACTTTACATCTCTCCTTTGATTTACTCATTTTTATTCATTATTCTAGATTTACTATTCAAAATATTGGATACTAGATCTGTTATTTATCTCACTTGATTGCTTCTCTACGATCTATCGCTTACGAATAAGGCTGTATATCGATCTCCAAGCCTCCTTCTTCCTTTATTTTGATCTAATCCTTGAACTCCTCAAGATTCTCCCTTTTGATCTCTTAGGAAGCTCTCTTTTCTCTCTTTTAGGTTTAGAAGCCTATGGAAACCCTAACTCACGAGTTGGAGGGTTATTTATAGAGTTTGGGGACTAAAGAGAACTTAGAAAGTAAAAAATGAACGTTTTCGCGCATATTTCAGCGTCCACCGATCGATCAGTGAGTTTTGGCTGATCGATCCCCGCCACCACCGATCGATCGGCTCTAGTTGGCCGATCAGTCGGATCCCTTTTTTTTTTTCTAAACCTTGCTCCGGTATTTTGCTCGTAACTTTTGACTCAGTTATCGAAATTGGAAGATTCAACTTGCATTGGAACCATTATTCGAAGGGGAACAATTTCTTATTCATAGACAAACCCCAATTTCAAGTCTATGGAGGTAAAAATTTCTCATCAAGTTGGATGAAGGTAAACACGAATCTCAAAATATTGGGTTAATACTGAGAACTCAAAGTTTAAACTCCTATACTCCTAAAAGTTAGAAAATAGATACCTTAGGCAAATTTTAAGCAATGAGGTGTTCCTTGAACCCAGTACTTTTAATTTAATAATAATAATAAGTTAGTCACTGTTATTATTATTATATAAGAGTTTACTAATTTAGGCAGCTCACATTAATTTTCATAGGAACACATACATTTAAAATTGGATGCATATTCTAAGGAATTTATGTAAATGGCACGAATGCCAAAAAACTAAATTTCGGGTCTCTACATCCTCCCCCCCTTAAAAGAATTTCGTCCTCAAAATTACATACCTTAGACGTGTTGGACATATATGCCCTCGAAAGCCAATAAGAGACTTTTCTATGTTGATTAGATAAGCATCATATTCACACAACCAACTATAAAGGGTATTTATATTAATTATTGTCTCATATGATGAGGACATAAAGTTCCATAGGTAACATTGTAGAAAAATCATGCAAAGGTTGCGAGGAGATATGACTTTCCGGTTCCTTGTAAACTTAATATTGTTCGAAGCCTCTAGAGTACTCGTTGGGCGTTGTACTTCATCATGGCTTGCACATGTGTAATTCAATGAGATAGTGTGATGAATCTCATTCACAGAGAGTGGTGACTCTTGACTAACATGTGAGTATATGTAGCAAGTACATAATACTGAACGGGGTCACTAGTGGATACCCTATGGAATACACTGTCAGATTGTATTAGGGTTATCCATTTGAAAAATTTTCCTTAGACCTGAGAGGTTAACATCTTCTCAGACATTTGTCTATATGGCTTTGATGTGCCAATCGGCAATGTCCAATACACAGGACTAACTCTGGGTACGTTGGGTCATGTACACTATGTTTGGAGAAGTGTGTAAACACTCAATAAGGAATCCACAACTCCTTAATTGGAGATAATGATATCAAGGTGATACTTGTTAAACTGAACTCTTAAATCCAGTACTGGTGCTTTTCGGTAAAATGGTCTTTATCGGAGTTGATATTTTCAATATGGAAATGTATATATAAATATATATATGTCAGTTCTTTTCTAATGTTTCTTCAAAAGTGTTTTGGAGGTTCAGTTCATTGAAAAAGTAATCATGAGAAAGGGTTCTATTCATAAGCTAGGGACTAAGACAGTGGAATTGTTCCAATCCCGGAAGCTTACAAGTGATATCGGAATGTGAAATAATTTATTTGTAAATATATTGTGAGATGGTACTTACAAGCAATTCTCTAATTTCTGGAGGTTAATCACATTGTGTTAATGGACATTAATTGTGATTGGTGGAAGTCCAGGGATATAGATAAAATTCTATAATCCTAATGGAGTATAGGAAAGGTGTTTCCTAGTAACAATGCTTCAACCAAAAAGGTGAAGTACTTGGTCCCACAACCGGAAATAGGAGATCCCTTTAGATCCCACACACAAGGACCTTCTTAAAGTATTTAATTTAATTTATAATTAAATTAATTAATTTCTCTAAGTAATCACTATATGGTATAGTGAAGCTCTAAAAGGTGGAATCACATTAGATGTGAAAAACCAAATGGGTAGGACCCATTGGGAATTATTATAAAAGAATAATTCAAGGGACCAAGAGGGTTTTGGAATCCCTTTAGGCATGTGGGGAGGGACCCACCTAGGGTGGGACGCCCACTTCAAGGAGGAATAATAATTGTTATTATTTTAATTAGTTTCTAATAACTAATATCCTTATTAGGTAAGGTTAGTTAGTTAGTTAGTTAGTTACTAATTAAAGATTCCCTAATTGTTAGGGATTCCATTAGTTAGTTACTAATTCAAGATTCCTTATTGGATAAGGATAAGATTAGTTACTAATGGATAAGGTTGGTTTCTTTTAAGATTAATCCTAATTGGATTAGGAGAATAATCAATAAAGGAAACTATTGAGGAATCCTAATTGGATTAAGATAAGGTTAATGAATTATAATTGGATTACAATTCAAGCAACCAAGATGGAACTTATATAAAAGATTGGATGCCTAGCCCTTTAAGATATATAATTCTCCAGAATTTTTTCTTCTCTCCCTCTCCTCAAGTTTACGCCCAGCCCTCTCCCCCTTTGAGGGTGTACGGTCACCCTTCCCCTTCTTCTTTTTTGTTTGGTTTTTGATCTTGATGATCAAGAACAAGTTCTTTGAAGATCAAGATTTGATCTTGTTTGATCAAGAAAGGTTCTTGGATCAAAGAAAAGAAGAAAAGATAAAAGAACATGAAATTTGGAAGGGCCATTAGCTTCCATTAGAGAAAGCTTTAAAGGAAAAAGAAGGTTCGTGTGAATCGACAGGAGACTTGACACTTGTGAAGTTTTTCGAGTACTATTCTAACGTGGATTTGACTTAACAATTTCAAAGTCGCAAAGGTGAATGTTATTCCTACCTTCATTGAATAAAATCAATTAGAATCTTAGTCAGATCTTGGGATTCGATGTATGCCCCCCAAGAACTGTGTTTCTAAATTAAAAAGAGGCATACTTTCAAGACGAACATTTGGGATACTTATGTTTTTTATATAGTCTAACTAAGTGTGTCAAATAACTGCATAAGTCACCTACTCATATAATACACACATCTATTGCAACCAATCATAGTAAACGTAATATAATAACTCTAAAATAGAAGAAAATTTACTCAATCTTCTACGACATCTCATTTAAGGTCATCTTTAGGGTAGGACGTACCTTGCATTACATCATCAGATGTTTGGGCATTTATTTTGAGATGACAAAGAATTTGTCTTGAGTAGTCGGACAAGGCTGTTGAGGTGATATCTTTGGATGGATAGAGCTCACAGTCACTTAGTTATAAATGAGGAGTTCTTACCTATTATACTTAAAAAATATCTCATATAATTATTATTTATTAAAAAAAAAAATTTCACTATTACTATAATAAAATTTGTAATCATAACTTTTTTTTCTTTTAAATTTTAAATCTAATAAAACTTATATATATTTTTTTTAAATCCATGTAATCATACAGGCTATTTTATTTATTTATTTTCTCTCATATAATAACGCTTATTTATATTTATTTACAAGAAACCTATGTAATCATTAAAGTCATTCTTTATCTTGTCAAATAAGTGTAAATCTTACTTTGCATGTGTTGAACTCACGGTCAAAAGACTTCTCTCCATTATCATCTCTCGGCCATCAGGTTTGCAATGAAGGTCAATTCGTAAGAGAGAGGATAATAGTAACTTACCTACAAAAGACCCTTTTTTTATTCGGCTGTTTCCTAAACATATTAGGATTCTTTTCTACCTTCAAATTCCTAGTTAATGATAGAGTGAAAGGGTGGAACGACCTACTCTCATTTTTTTTCTTTTGTTTTGTAGTTCTAATCTAATTAAGGATTATCAAAATAAAAGTCCATATAGACTCTAATTATTGTACACCTTATTCTTGATTTATTATATCATATATAATATAGAGAGCTTGATATATAAGTAGTCATCATTTATTATGAAGAATATTAATTAACTAAATTCATAATTAAATTAAATACATTAAGAAGATTATAGCATATGAGATCTAAGGGGATCTCGTTAATTTTAGAATCACAGTGTACTTAAGAGACATTTTCCCATAATTTCGTTCTGCTTATTGAATTCTATCAATACCTTTAGACTTTTATAAATCGTAAATTAGTGGTTGTTCAAATGAATTACATTCATGAATCTTTATTTTAGAAGGTTTTTTTTTTTTTGGCGATAGGTCTCCCGTCTTGATGCTTTTAAGATCTGTATGATGCATATGAGATGTATGATGCTTATGCTATGCATGATGCTTATGAGATGTGCATGATGTGATATGTTCATGATGCTTATGTGATGCATGAAATGTATGATATTTATACTATGTATGATACTTATGTTATGCATGATGGTTACGAGATGTATATAATGTTTTTGGATTTTGAGACCTACACTATTCTTGGAGTTTATAATATATTTATCACTTTGGACTGAGCACTAGGTCTAGAACGTACTGTAGAATTAACGCGCATCTGTATCTAGAACTTTTGGACTGAGCAGTGAGTCTAGAACGTGCTGCAGAATTAACGCGCATCTGTATTTAGAAATGTGCATCAAACATCTATGAGCTTGTCCAAAATTATATATATATTTATTTATTTAGTTTTTTTTTTTTCCACAGTCATAAGTGTTTCATTTGTAAGTCTTAATCACTTTTCTGATCCTCATTACTTGATTCTTAAGCAACTAAACATAAGGATAAATTTAGATTAGAAATTAATTAGATTTAAGTTAAAAAAATTAAATCTAAATTCACTTGAAAGCTACATTAAATAGAGCAATTAAATTTCAAACTTTCCATTCTCTATTTATTGAACTTTAGCTTTTTAGTGTTTAGGAGATAAATTTATGAATTTGAAGTTTTAACTGAATATTTATAGGTTTAAACCCGAGCCTTTGTGTTTTCCCGCAAGGAATCACGTGTCTGCCCTTGTTTTGTAAAAGTTGATCGGATTCTCCTGTTTTCATTTTTTTTTGTAATGAAGGATTGTGTAAAAAAATTGTGTCGGTTATACATGCTTTAGGTACTCATTGATCAGTAAGGTGCATAAGATATATATATATATATATATATATATATATATATATATATGACTACGTGTTGCAATCAGGTGCACAATCATATATTATATAACATATCATGTTTCACATATAATAATATAATAACATATTTACAATTATCATAGAGATTTTATAAACAAAATAATAAAATTTGAATAATAGCGACCTTAGTTATTACGCCTTATGACGTAGGTCTTGAGAACAATCAATAAAAACATAAGTCTAACTTGAAATCATTTTAACCTAGATTTACAATGAGTCTAAAATCTATGTCTTAAAGAATTTCAATCTTATTCGCTTAGGATTTTTCCATCTAATATACTTAACCTTAAGGAACCAAATGCATTAGCTTCATTGTTATCCGACCCCAATTTAAGAATAACTTGTGTCTAACTTGGACACAAGTCATCTTAACATATAATTATCACTGTGTCATTTCAAACTCATAATAGCATATAATAACATACAATAACTTGTATTAGCATACAATTTCATAACCAACCTAAGTCTTAGCGAACCTAATGACACCACATCCATCATGGTATCAATTCGGCTCTAAGACTAATTCATTTTTCTATCTTAATAAAACTCTTTAATCATCATGATCCTAAAACTATCCCCTGCGGCCTAAAGTCTTTTGCTCTGATACGACATCTGGTATCAGACCCGGAGTAAAATAATCCAAGTTCCAACTTAGAAGACACTTAGCCCTAGGTGACCTAATGCCTTTGCTCTGATACCATTTCTGTCACTTCCCAAAACCCCACCTGGGAGGATGTGAGATCTTGGCACGTGACTTACTTGACTTAATCCAGTTAATAAGCTTTAAAGGCATACTAAAATCTGAACTTAAAAATTTCTTCGATTAAAACATCAACTAAATCCATAATCCTTATTACAACTGAAATAAAATGAATCCTGATCATTCATCATGCTCATAAATCAAAATTAAATAAACATAAATCCCTAACAAGTCAATTAAAGTCTCTCTGAACCTGACTACTAATAAATAAAATCCAACAATAGGGCTAACAATCAAGATCCCGCTCCTCTTCGGGATAGTCAGCTTCGAGTTCCTCGATACACTCTTCCTCTTCCCAATGTCCGGGAGCACAAATGTCAAAACCTGCACCTGAACCTGAACCTGAACCTGCCGACAACAAAAGTCATCAGCAGAGTAACGAGTTACTCCGCATATATAACAGACCATAGTGAACAATATAATGAACATTAAATTATATGCATTTTAAATATTCATACATCAGTTCACATACATAATCAGAGTGCGGAAAACAACCAAATACATTACGTCAGTTTCTTTCTTTCTTTTCTTACTTTCTTACATTTCTCATTTTCTTACTTTTCTTTTCTTTTTCTTACTTTTCTTCTTTTTTTACTTTTCTTTGTGATCTTTCTTGAAGCCAGATAGCTAATACCCTGGGAAACTTATCTTGAAGCAAGGCATTAGCATCTTTAGAGATCTTTCTTTTCTTACTCTTTATACTTCATACATTATCATCCCATGAACAACACATTCACATGCATTAATAATAACTTAAAATACCGCTTTACCGTATAAGGAAAGGGGTTACTATACTTTACTTTACCGAGATACCACCCTTCGTACATTCTCCGGTACGGACGACTTAGTACATTTTCCGGTACGACGGTTTACTTACTTTGACATACATCTCTCCCTTTCTGATGGTATCCGGTAGTGCACAACACAACATGCATTATCACTTTCTTGTGTCTTTCTTTCTTACTTACATAATTTTTTTACTTTGATTTTGGTCTTACTTACATTTCATTAATATCTTTAATTCTTTATTCATACTTTTGCATCTTTTTCATTCGTGAGTGCAAAATGATACACATCTTATTTAAATTTCACTTAAGACTAACCGTCAAGGGCCATAGGACATCTCACCATAGCGTCCCATACCACTACGTTAACTAGGCCTAGGCAAGCTTGACTTTCATCAGAGGTTCGTTTACCCAATGGTATATCATGTATTAGGAACATAAAAGCAATCTACAAACCATCATATTTATAATGATTCACCAATAAAAAAATCACAGTTGGTCTTAAAAATATTCCTAGATTACGATCTGATTTCATTGTCAAAATCCCTTGTTTGTTTAATCAAGATCAATATCCTAATCGTAATCCTTTTAAATTAATAATAATTTTCTTAAATTGTTAAACATAAAATCAACTCAAACGTCATTAAATATCACAATTAAATCATCCATTCAATCCATCCGCCATCTCATTCTTCTCATAAATTTGCACACTTCAATAACTTTCAAAAATCTCAATGTTGAATCATAAATAAATTATACATGATTCTTCACATCCTAACATAATAATTCCATGATAATAAAGCAGTATCTGTAATAGGTTCTTCACATCCTATTTTAACATTCTAATGATAATAAAATATATCATCAATAAATCCTCTACATCAACTCAATAAATAATAAAAACTATATAACAACTGGGTACTTCACATTCTAATTTAATCCTTCACTAGTAATAAATTATGATCATAATTACAACTCTTCACATTCTAGTTTAATCATCCAGGAATCATGAACTAAAAACTAAAAATCTAGTTCTTCACATCTTATATTAATCCTTCAATCACAGAGACTATAATCATGGTTTTTCACATCCTATTTTTATCCATCAAAACAATGAGACAATATCTTCACTAAATTCTTCACATCCTAATTTAACCATCAAGAATAAATAAACAATTTCATAAATGGGTTCTTCACCTCCTATTTTAACAGATCAGCCATAATAAACAAAAATCATTGACAAATTCATGGATCCTACCCATCTTTACATCTTTCCTTTGATTTACTCCTTTTTATTCATTATTCTAGATTAACTATTCAAAATATTGAATACTAGATCTGTTATTTACCTCACTTGATCGCTTCCGTACGATCTATCGCTTGCGAATAAGGCTGTGTATCGATCTCCAAGCCTCATTCTTCCTTTATTTTGATCTAATTCTTGAACTCCTCAATATTCCCCCTTTTGATCTCTTAGAAAGCTCTCTCTTTTCTCTCTTTTAGGTTTAGAAGCCTATGGAAACCCTAACTCACGAGTTGGAGGGTTATTTATAGAGTTTGGGGACCAAAGAGAACTTAAAAAATCAAAAAATCAGCATTTTCGCGCATATTTCAGCATCCACCGATCGATCGGCGAATTTTGGCCGATCGATCCCCACCACCACCGATCGATCGGCGCTAGTTGGCCGATCGGTCAGATCCCTCTTTTTTTTTTTTTTTTTTTCTGAACCTTGCTCCGGTATTTTGCCCATAACTTTTGACTCGGTTATCAGAATTGGACGATTCAACTTGCATTGGAACCGTTATTCGAAGGGGAACAATTTCTTATCTATAGACAAACCCTAATTTCAAGTTTATAGAGGTTAAAATTTCTCATCAAGTTGGATGAAGGTAAACGCGAATCTCAAAATATTTGGGTTAATACTAAGAACTCAAAGTTTAAACTCCTATACTCATAAAAGTTAGAAAATAGATACCTTAGGCTAATTTTAAGAATTGAGGTGTCCCTTAAAAACTTTTAATTTAATAATAATAATAAGTTAATCACTGTTATTATTATTGTATAAGAGTTTACTAATTTAGGCATTTCACATTAAATTTCATAGGAACACATGTATTTAAAATTGGACGCATATTCTAAGGAATTTATGTAAATGGCACGAATGCCGAAAAACTAAATTTCGGGTCTCTACACATGGCATACCAACCCTCATGGTTAGTGACGTGGCAGTCCACGTGGCGCCATGGTCCAGTCCTCTAAAAAAAAAAGACTCATGCAAGGGTGGGCTCATCCAAAATCAAAACAAATTTGATTTACTCGAGACCTACTTTAGAAGACCATATCTTACTCGTTTTTAACCCAAAAAATACAAATAAAATACTGTTTCGAAGATCTCGCGGCCCTCTATGACATTAGGTCCTTAAAACACCTGGATTAATTTATTAAGGCCTTCAAAAAATTGCACAAAGATGGAGGAAAACTTAGATTCTAAAAAATAGGATTTGAATTTCCTCTCTCACAAAATTCTTTTTTACACAAAATTAAATCGGTTTGTTCATCTTGATAAGTAGAACACAACCCAATAAATAATTTTGGAAAAATCTTTTCAAATTATTACATAAAAAATCCATAATAATTTCGCATAAAATAACAAAACATATTATTCAGCAAACTGAATCGAAACGAGCCTAACTTGGCTCTGATACCATTGTTATATAATTTATCCACATGCATAGGGCAATTAAATATGACCCTGCAGATAAATATGGACCGGGTTAGAGTTCTTACTCAATAGCGGAAGACCCGGATCCTTCGTCGATTCGTTACACTGTCATGATCCTCTTTAGCCCCCATGTACGTCCTGTTCTCGTAGGATGAAGGGTAGCTACGATCGAGTTTCCCCTTTTGATTCCACGGTTCAAATCCAAGAGAGAGAGCTTTGATATTCTCACAGGGAGAATTTCTTTTTTCTGAGAGAGAAGAGAATTATGGAAGATACGTGTATTCTTCTGATAAGGAATTATTTTATATAGAATAGTCTCCCACTAACTCACAATCTCTTGGGAAGTTATCCCTATTATTGTGTTAGTGGATAACATGAAGGTTATTTGAACTCATCAAATTCCCTACATGGACTATCCATCTGGGCTCTCATGACCCGCAACCCATGTGGGCGGATCAAAAGCTCGGGTCAGGCCCAGTCCGACCCATAAATTCCTAACATGCTTTATATAATATCTCTGGGATTCAACTGTAACATGGCTATCACACGCCACTTGTAGTTTCGAGGTTGATCTCTTTACAGGTTTAATGGGTTTGGCCTACATATTTACTTCATCATAGTTTTCTTGTTTAAACCTTAGAAACCCAAACAGCCAACTTTCCTATCTTCTCCCGCTCTCAAACCTCACTCTCATGGTTTGAGAGTGGATTAGTGTCGAGAGCGTGGTGCGATTTTCTAGTCCTTAATTTGCGTGAGGAAGACATAGGCAGTCTTTTATTATTAATTTTGTTTAAAAATTGTTTTAACTCTTATGGGAAAGAATAAGTCTTTTCACTTTTCACATTTTCTTTGTTTTCATTACAATCAATTGTTGTAGCTTGTGTCAGAAGAAACCTTTAGTCTTTTTTAGCTTTTGTTTTTATTTATTTATTTACTTTTAATTTTCAGTTATTTACTTTTACACCCATATGGTTTGGCAGTGTTGGTTGACAGTAGCTATAGGTGAGAATCGACATCTCCTTTTCTACTATTAAATTAAAAGCAGTTAACTTCTCTTTTTAGGATTTACAATTTTGTACATATATTATTTAAATGTAATTTATTTTAAGATCGTTCTATGTTTTTATTTGTTTGGGTTCAGTTAAGTTACTATATATATATATACACACACACACACACACACACACACACACCCCGACGCTCTAGAGGTGCTCTCAACTCTATCTTGAAATGAAATTTGATGCTATCACTCATGTCAAAAAAAAAAAACTCGTGCTCTTGCTCCACACTTTGGTTACTTAGGTCAAAACAGTGTGAGAGGTCTTTTTGGTTATCCCTTTTGAGCTTATAAAGTATATAACCTCAGTTTGAGTACATTTCTCTTCCGCCCTTTATTTGTTTTTTTAATTTCTTTCAACTCTTTGTCTTCTCTATGTTATCTTAGCTTTATTAGCCATTTATGGATTTAAACTTAGTTTTCTTTTTCTTAAATTTGGCCTAGGAAATGATAGGAGATCTCATTTCGTTTCATTTTCTTTATGAATCTTAAAATTCTAGGTTGTGATCTTGTGCTTTTTATATTATCCCGACCTGAAATTGAATGATAGATGTCTTGTGGGCCTTCCTAGCTATATTCCTTTTGTGCCTATAATAAAGCACATATTTTTACTCTACTTTTCTACTTTCTTTTGCTTTTGTAAAATCTTAATTTAGGTAACTCAATTAGTCCAAGTCATTCTTGCATCCATCATCTCATGCATCCATCTAACTTTTAATTTTAAAATTAGTTTATCAAATAGTTAAACTTTAAAGGAACTATATATGAATGAATGAATTCATATGTCTTGTTCCCTTCGGAATTCATAACGAACACCTTACCCATGAATCTTTTTGTTTTGTTGAGTGGGATCCCTGTTTTAAAAGTTAAAAATCTTATTTTATTGGTGATCACTCACACCTGAGCTTAGTGATTAGTTACAACTACAAATTCTCCATGTTACCATGCTTTGCTGTGCCAGAGTATCGAGAATGGCCTACTTCAAAATTCTTTCAAAGGTTGCTATGTCACATGCGTAGAGAATGCCAAAAGGTTTTACATACATAAGATATATATATATATATATATATATATATATATATATATATATATATATATATAGAGAGAGAGAGAGAGAGAGAGAGAGAGGGGATAGGGAGACGCATGAAAAAGTACACCTATGTTCACACTTCACACTGGTACACAACCATACAGTCGGGAGATTCAACGACTGCCATCACATCATCTATTATGTGTGAAAATGCATTTACGGAAATTTTTGTAAAAAAACACGTGTAATGGAGACTAATGGAGACTATTGGATCTATCGACCGTATGGTTCTATGCGTATTGTTGGATTTGCGGATCGTATGGTTGTATGCGTTTGTGAACATCCATGTTCTTTTTTCATATTGCCTTATCCGCCTATTTATATAGAGTATAAATTATATGAAGAGGAATCATCTCCTTAATCAACAATAAAAAACAAAAAACAATAATAAAAATAAAATTACATTTTCGAGTCTACTTATTCATCCACATGGACCATTAAATTTAGTATCGCTCAACATCTATCTATTAGGGACGATAACTAATACAAAATCGACTATGAGTATTATTAATTAACTTTGAGTCGATATATGAAATCACTCCCTATAACTAGGCTCTTAAGTATGGCTGTCATTGGATTCTCTCCAAAGAAGCTTGCTCCTCTCTTGAAAGAAAATCATTCTCAAACTCCTCTAAGTTACCTTGGATCATCAAAGACATGATTCGAATTGACAAGTCTTTTTTATTCAACATCAGGTGTTAACTCAGGTAAGTGGTTTGTTTGGGTTGGTTGGCTAAGGGTAAGGTTTATGTCCCTCCATTGTTCTTTGTTTCTTTTGCCCTTAATAAAACTGGTAGGGGTCTTTCCTAACCCTCCTCCCCCACTAGGAGGCTTAAAAAAAAAAGAGTAAAAAATACATTTACACTGTAGCACCCTGGACTTTTCCATCTTTAATGAATAGCACTTTCATATCCAATTGGCCTTTCACATAGTCTAATTAATAAATAAGGAAGAAATTGAAATTCTAAAATGTTAGAAATGTGCCTTTTCGAAAGACGAATCCAACGCAAGTTGAATCGTCAAAATCCGACGAACGAGTAAAAAGTTATGGCCAAAATACCAAAAGTAAGGGAAAAATGAAGGAAAACAACAAAATTTGGAAGTGCCATCGATCGCAAGTCCGGTACGATCGATCGCATGCAGGCGAAATGACCTCCAAACTTTCTGGATCATATGCGATAGATGGGATGCCAGGTCCGATAGATCGCATACAGGGAGAAATCAGACAAAGTGTTCTGGTTCATGTGCGATAGATCGCATCCATGTGCAATCGATCGCATTGACCTGTGATCGATCATAGCTAGTGTGCGATCGATCGCATGCAGTAACTGGTGCCGGATTTGAGGGTTTTAAACCATTGTCTTGTTGAGGGATCTCAATGGGGAGATTTCCTAAACCTAGAGGAGAGAAAGAAGGGGAAAGGAGAAGGGGAGATTGAAGGAGAAATCCAATAGGGGATCTTGGGATTGAGATCAAGGGATCAAGCTTGGAGGATTCCAATCTAGAACCATCCTCAATCAAGGGTTTCCTCAAAGATTAAGCTTGATCTTCAAAGTTAGTGCACTCTACTAACTTCCTTAGCAATGATCTAGGTTTTCCCTTTTGAAAATTATGATTTTGATCTTGTATCTTCTTTCTCTTGAAATATGCTATATTTCCTAAACCTAAATAAGATAAATGTGAATGTGGGGATGTATGAACGAATGGTGGAGGAAATGTGGATGAAGCGATTGGATGCCGTGTTGGTTGATGAATGTGTGTTGGAAAAATGGTGGATGGGCATTTCAAACATAATGAATACATTTTATGTGGTGTGATAAAATATATGCATTAAGAAATCGAAATGAAATGACTATGAATGTGGTTGCACACCAAGTGTTTGATATAACGCCTAAACTAGGAGTAAATGAATGAAATGAAGTAAATGGAAATATGCCTTATGCAATTGTTCTTATAATGATGAATTGACCAAATGCCATGTAGATTACCTAAATTCTCGCATGTTTAGACTAAGAAGTAGAATGTGATGCACTATCCTTCATGTATTGTTGTCATCATGGTTGTCATTATCGACACGCACACAAGCACGTATGCATACATGAACCGGGTTTTCAAGAGTATATGCACATGATAAATCAAACAAGAAACTAATGCATTTCAAGGAGGATGGTAGCCCAAGTGAAAGGGCACTAGCCTCTGGCTCAGAAGAAAATGAAACAATGTACATGTCAAGGAGGTTGGCAGCCTAGAGATGTTCGGGTGCTAGCCTCTGGCTCACAAGAAAATGGAACAAGAACATGTCAAGAAGGTTGGTAGCCCAAGTAAAGGGTGCTAGCCTCTGGCTCACAAGTAAAGGAATTGTCAAGGAGGTTTATAGCCCAAGTGAAGGGTGCTAGCCTCCGGCTCACAAGTAAATGAATTATCAAGGAGGTTGGTAGCCCAGGGATGTGCGGGTGCTAGCCTTTGGCTCACAAGTATACAAGTTAAGAACAAGACAAGACACTAATGCATGATTTTCACAAGCAAGACTAAGACATGAAATAGGTTTCCCAACATGAGATTTATCGGAGTTTTGCATTCATGCACACATGCTAAGATAATTACAACTCTCTATGTTCAATGCCAAATGTTATATGTTGCTAGTGTTTCTTACATTGATTATATGCATCGTGATTATTACTGTGGTGCTTTGTTATTGTTATAGTTAGCTAGTGGCTTGTACTCGTTGAGTATTCCATACTCAGCCGTACTTTTATGTCGGCAGGTGCACGGGTGCCTTTTGACATTTGTGCCCCGGGTCCTTGGGTGGAGGAGAACTACGGCGAGGAAGAACCTTATGAGGAGACGGTAGTTAAGCCTCAGGCCGAGGTAAGGGACTTAGATCATTGGCCCCACGGGAGTGATTATTGAGAGAGAGAGGATTCCGAGGTTTCTCATTTTGTATTTTGATAGGTGGGCATGTCCACCTTTAACTTGATTTGTTTTATATATGTTAACTTGGAATACTATTTTGAAGTTATAGAAGAAAAGAAAAAGTTAGTTCACGTGTCCGCACTTGTGTTTGACTTCCGCACTCTCATTATTATTGCTATTGTATTATGTTAGCCTTATTCATTTTAGGATGGTTTGGCAGATATGAATAGTCACCTCTAAAGTATCCCTTAACTCCTAGGGGGTATTTTGGGGCGCGACATACACCTCCTGAGGTTTGATGAAAATACACATAGACTCCCTCAGGTTTCAAAAAATACATTAGGTACCCCTACTTTTCAAAATATTGACACTTACACCCCTTCCATCAGTTGATCGTTAGTCAACTGATGAAATGATGATGTCATGGGATAAAATGGTATGAACTACCAAAAATATCCTCTCTAAAGTTGTCATTTTCCATTTTTCTCATATACGAAATTGTCCTTACATTTTTAAATGAAACCAAATCCTCTACGGTGACCACGTGTCCTTTTTGACACCCCTTGAGGTGACCACGTGTCCTTCTTGACACCCCTTGAGGTAGCCACGGCTCCTTTTTGACACCCCATGAGGTGGCCACATGTCCTTTTTGACACCCCTTGAGGTCGCCACGTGTCCTTGACACCCCTTGAGGAAGCCACGTGTCTTTTTGACACCCCTTAAATGGGGTTGGATTCACCCACCCCTATGGTGATACCCGCTCATCCTTGTTTTTTTTCTAAATATTAATTATTATTTTTAATTTAATAATTGTTTTAAAGATTTTTTTAATATTAAATATTTTTAAAAAGAATTAATATTTAAAAGAAAAAAACCAAGGATTGGCGGGTGAACCCTTGAGGGGGCCACGTGTCCTTTTTGACATCTTAAGGTAGCCGGGTGTCCTTTTTGACACCCCTTAAATGGGGTTAGATTCATCCACCCCTAGGGTTCACCAGCCCATCCTTGGGTTTTTTGTTTTTCGAATATTTTTTAAAATATTTTAATATTAAAAAGTCTTGAAAACAATTATTAAATTTTAAAAAAAGAATTTATATTTAGAAAAAAAAAAACCAAGGATGGGCGGGTGAACCATAGGGGTGGGTGAATCTCACCCCATTTAAGAAGTGTTAAAAAGGACACGTGGCTATCTCAAGGGGTGTTAAAAAGGACTTGTGGCCACCTCAAGGGGTGTCAAAAAGGACACGTGGCCACCTCAAGTGGTGTCAAGAAGGACACGTGGCCACCTCAAGGGGTGTCCAAAAGGACATGTGGCCACCACAAGGGGTGTCAAAAAGGACACGTGATCACCTAGAAGATTTGATTTCATTTAAAAATGACAACTTTAGTGAGGGTATTTTTGGTAGTTCATACCATTTTATCCCATGACATCATTATTCCATCAGTTGACTAACGGTCAAGTGATGGAAGGGGTGTAAGTGTCAATATTTTGAAAAGTAGGGGTACCCATTGTATTTTCTGAAACCTGAGGGTGTCTGTGTATTTTCGTCAAACCTTAGGGGGTGTAAATGTATTTTCTCCCAAAAAAAAAAAAAAAAAGACATGTCAATGGCTCGGATCTTGATCCAAATCCGATTTGATTAAATGTACGGGATCGTAATCTTATTATTGATTCGTTGGATCGGATACGGATTCAAGATCTTGAATCCGATTATAATTGGATCGGTTTTGGATTTATAGTGATCCGATCCAATTAGATTATATATTACAATAATAATATTTATAAAATTTTACAAATATACTACAATACTAATTATCATTTTTAATTTTTTAATTAAAGTATTAATTTTCATATATATGTTAATTAGATCGGATTCGGATCAGATTGGGATCTTGAAAAGGTCATCGGATTCGAATTGGGTCATTCATAATATGACGAATCTTGAATCGGAGTCGGTTCCATCGGATTCTTAAACGGATTGGCATATCCTGTCCAAATTCTGTCCGTTTTCAGCCCTACTGTACAGACCCATTGAGTTTGCCAAACCCAACCCGAACTCAAGCTACAGGTCCAAAATCTATATCCTCACCCATAAAAAGTTTGGTATTTGGGTTGACGGATCTGGTCACAAATTGCCATTGCCACACCTAATTTAAAGGTTGCAACTCATCCAGGAATTGATTGGTCCTTTGGTTCCCGTATCATGGAACAATTAAAAGATTTGTGCACTAACTGGCCCGGCAGCTAAGAATAGATTAACATATTATTTGTGCAAGACATTGATTCGAGTTGTTGCCACATACATGATTACAAGGGCAAAGTGGAAGTTGTAAAAGTAAAGAAGTAGGCGAAAATATTGAAGAAGGTCCCAGTATGATTTTCAAGCTCTACACAATCATCATTAATTCATCAAATATAAATCATCTTCATATCATCATATCATTTTAACTAAACTTAGACGAATCAACAACAGAGGTTCATTAGCCTGTGCAGCCATGGCAAGTTCAAATTGCCTTAGAGAAATAGAAGGAAGAGAGAGCAATTCAGGAGCCTTGAGATTATCCCAGCCCTTTATGGGGTTGGTAGTTGCTGACCCATCCCATCCAATGTGTGTCACATGCTTTACATCTGTTGGTAACCCTATCTCCATCTCCATCTCTTCAGTCTCTTCCTTGTAAACTATAGAACAAAAGGGAGGGACAAAATTATATTAAATGAAATAAAAAGGGCAAACTCCTTTTTTCATAAGAGCCAAATCATCTCCGGTGATAACCGGATTTGGCAAATCCGGTTATCACCCCTAGAGGTCATCACGTGTCTCCTTTGACACCCCTTAACCATGGGTAAGGTTCACCCACCTATTTTTGGTTTTTTTTTTTAATATTAATTCTTTGTTTAAAATTAAAAAACTGTTTTTAATACTAAAAAAGTCTAAAAACAATTTTTTAATTTTAAAAAAAGAATTACTATTTTTTTAAAAAAACCAAAAATAGGTGGGTGAACCCTAGGGGTGGGTGAACCTTACTCATGGTTAAGGGGTGTCAAAGGAGACACGTGGCAACCTCTAGCGGTGATAACCGGATTTGCCAAATCCGGTTATCACCTTAGAGGATTTGACTCCTTTTTCATAACACAATAATTTGAGAAGACTCTTGTCGATGAATAAAATTTGAAGAAATTATAATCAGGTCAAAAGAAAAAATAGAAGAAATTGCTAAATGATTGGGCAAATTGATATATATATATATATATATATATATGTATACATCATGAATTTTTCATTTCCTCCTTGGCACGGTTGATATATTAAAAAAAATTAATAGTTTGACAACTTAATCACCTACTTACCAAATAAGTGAGAGAAGCTCTTGAAACTCTTGATCAACCTCTGTAGTCCAGTGGAGATGTTAGGTTTTGGGAGTGCCAGGAACCCAAATGAATTCTTCATTTTTACAACAGATAAGCTTTCTTCTCCTTCTTGTCCTCCTTCAAAAGGATATCAGAAACAAAACCCCATTAGCCTTCAGTAAAAAAAAAAGTACAAAGATGTGTGTGTGTGAGAGAGAGAGAGAGAGAGATTTATACTTATTACAGATGGGTTTGATTCTGGTTTTGTTTTTCTGGGATGGTTTGCGCTTACAGCGACGCTTGATTGAGAAACACAACCGATGGAGAAGGGAAGAACAACGAGTCTTTCCATACGATCTTTCATGGTTTCATGTGCGCAAAAGATAAAATAAAAGAGAAAAGAAGAGGGTATGCAACCAGGAAATGAATGTTGTTTGTTATATGGGTGTTGTTGGCTTTATTAGCAAGTTAGAATGATTTTACGTGTAGAAAGATTCTAAGATCACCCAAGTTTGGTGAGAAATAATTATTGTGGAATGTAGGTTGGAGCAGTAGTTAAACTGTACAATTCAACCTACTTTTGCTGATTGCACGTCCAATTTGTAGGTCCGTTTGAGCCCACAACCAACTATCACCTTAAATTCTTTCTCTTAATTCTCACTTGTGGGCTCCTCAATTCACTTCCCTCACTTTTAGTCCAAGCCACCATTTTCACATCTTCCCTTTCCTTGTGAATTTTTATTTATTTATTGCTAACGAGGGCATCCGGGCATCTTATAACACCCGACCAGTCCCCCGGGCATGTGCAACACCCTCAAGCCACATGCACCAGGAAAGACGCCCTGAGGGTAGCCAACAAAGGAAAGGGATTCGAACTCAGGACCTCTGCTTCCTGAGGCATGGTCCTGGACAACAGCCCAACCCCCTGTTGGTTATTCCTTGTGATTTTTTCTTCTTACTTAATTTTGACTCCTACCCAACAAAGAACTCGACTTGGACCTCTATGATTCGTGTATTATGATTTGAACTCCCACCGATGGGGCCGGGTCGAGTCTTTTTTAGTTTTAAGACGTGGGATTGTGAGAATGGTAAGCATGGATAAAGGCTAAGTTGGGTTGTGGTGTATTTGATTATTCAGATAGACTTAACAGATTTGGTAAGATGCTTATATAATGTGAGAATTCTGATGTTCTTTGCATGTAATAAACTAAAATTTTCACTCCTTTTATACATTTCTTTCAACTAGTGCAACCTCAAAAAGTATGAAAGACTAGTGCTGCTTGAAATTTTCAGCAATTGTCTCTTCGTGTCACCATCTTACCAGACACACTGAATCTAGTGTCTAAAAACATCCTAAGAACATGGGAATTGCTAGAGATCTTTTCCTTCTCTCGACGACCAGTAATGTGAATTCCCAGCAAATTTTGAGACTCCACCTATGTCAACACAAATTCACTGCAACTCTCTCATAACTAGCTCAGTTAATCACAATTAAAATCGAGGTAATTAAGAAGATGAACTGTCCAGTTCCAAAAGTTATCTTTTTTTTTTTTTTGGTAATAGTTCCAAAAGTTATCTGTTATGTGCTTATTTAGTGGGTTTAGTGGGTGTGTAAATGGGTACTTATTAGGAGTGGTCTATTGTAGTGGGTAGTTTTATAACTTACTTTTGTGTCTATTTAAAAGTTGCAATCCTGTATTTGGAAGATGAACAAAGGAATGAATGAGTTTCTTTTGAAAGAGAGATTTGGGAGGTGTTGGACTCTCTGAATGAGCCAAAAGGTGTAGATCTCCCTTTAATGAGATCTAATTCTATCATCTTCTCATTTAATTTTACCTTTTTATTTGGGAAGAGAAAGAGACACGTAACAGATGGTATCAGAGCCGCGTTCCTGTGGTCATGGTTTATGGTGCACACCAAAAGAAGAAAGAAAAAGATGAAATTGAAGATCAAGATGAATTTTTTTTATTTTTTTATTTCGAAAGAAACTCATATTCATTCATTTGTTCATCTTCCAAAATACAGGATTACAGCTTTTAAAATAGACACAAAAGTAAGTTATAAAACTACCCCCTACAATAGACCACTCCTAATAACTACCTATTTACACACCCACTAAACCCACTAAATAAGCACATAACACTCCACCCCTTTTAATTTAACCTTGTCCTCAAGGTTAAGTTAAGAAAAAAAAACATTTCATCTTGATCTTCAATTTCATCTTTTTCTTTCTTCTTTTGGTGTGCACCATAAACCATGACCACAGTAACGCGGCTCTGATACCATCTGTTACGTGTCTCTTTCTCTTCCCAAATAAAAAGGTAAAATTAAATGAGAAGATGATAGAATTAGATCTCATTAAAGGGAGATCTACACCTTTTGGGCTCATTCGAGAGAGTCCAACACCTCCCAAATCTCTCTTTCGAAAGAAACTCATATTCATTCCATTGTTCATCCTCCAAAATATAGGATTACAGCTTTTAAATAGACACAAAAGTAAGTTATAAAACTACCCACTACAATAGACCACTCCTAATAACTACCCATTTACACACCCACTAAACCCACTAAATTAGCACATAACACTCCACCCCTCTTAATTTAACCTTGTCCTCAAGGTTAAGTTAAGAAAAAAAAAAAAAAAATTTCATCTTGATCTTCAATTTCATCTTTTTCTTTCTTCTTTTGGTGTGCACCATAAACCATGACCACAGGAACCTGGCTCTGATACTATCTGTTACGTGTCTCTTTCTCTTTCTCTTCCCAAATAAAGTGTTATGTGCTTATTTAGTGGGTTTAGTGGGTGTGTAAATGGGTAGTTATTAGGAGTGGTCTATTGTAGTAGGTAGTTTTATAACTTACTTTTGTGTCTATTTAAAAGCTGTAATCCTGTATTTTGGAAGATGAACAAAGGAATGAATATGAGTTTCTTTTGAAAGAGAGATTTGGGAGGTGTTGGACTCTCTCGAATGAGCCCAAAAGGTGTAGATCTCCCTTTAATGAGATCTAATTCTATCATCTTCTCATTTAATTTTACCTTTTTATTTGGAAGAGAAAGAGACATGTAACAGATGGTATCAGAGCCGCGTTCCTGTGGTCATGGTTTATGGTGCACACCAAAAGAAGAAAGAAAAAGATGAAATTGAAGATCAAGATGAAATTTATTTTTCTCAACTTAACCTTGAGGACAAGGTTAAATTAAGAGGGGTGGAGTGTTATGTGCTTATTTAGTGGGTTTAGTGGGTGTGTAAATGGGTAGTTATTAGGAGTGGTCTATTGTAGTGGGTAGTTTTATAACTTACTTTTGTGTCTATTTAAAAGCTGTAATCCTATATTTTGGAAGATGAACAAAGGAATGAATATGAGTTTCTTTCGAAAGAGAGATTTGGGAGGTGTTGGACTCTCTCGAATGAGCCCAAAAGGTGTAGATCTCCCTTTAATGAGATCTAATTCTATCATCTTCTCATTTAATTTTACCTTTTTATTTGGGAAGAGAAAGAGACACGTAACATTATCTTAAAACTTGACAAAGCTTAGTCGTGTAGTTTCAGGTAAAGGCATTTCAATTCTTCATGAAACAACAAGAACAAAATATCTAGATATACATTAATTTTCTTACTGGGACAAAAGTTTTCGGGATCGGCAGGCAGGCTCCATGTGACATTTTTGTCTTATTTGAGAACTCGTAAGATGCTTTAAAGCAATTTAAATCTATGACAAGAATGATGTTTTTCACATAATATTTTAAATCTTTGACAGTATTTTATGCTACCCTCTTATCCCCAATTGGATTTCAAATTTTCTCCCTGTAGATAATCATATATTTTCTCCCTTTTGGTTTTCGCTTGAGTATATAATAGGACTTGGCTACTGAGACCGCATTAGGGCCGAGACTTGCGAGACCTCGCGCATGTGCGCGATATTTCAGGTGGGGGCCATCATCACACGGTGGGCCCCACCAGAAATCCCTCATACATGCGCGAGGTCTCGGAGGTCTCGGCCCTTATGCGGTCTCAAAAGCATTTCCCTATATAATATTAGTTCAAGGCATAAATACCTGGGTCTTAGTTTGGTTTGGTTTGGTTTGGTTTGATCTACATGGTTTGCAATACGTAAATTTCTTCACGGAACAAACAGAGTAATCACGAGAGAATTTTTGAGGTATTTTTTTCCTTGTTTAGGTTAAATATATATTCTTGTTAAGACTTGTATTAGGGTTAATTAATGTAAAATTCCAGAGAGAAGGGAGACAGAGGGATTTTCTTATAGTAAAAGAGGAGGCTGTACCTCTCATTTCCAAGGTTTATTTTCTTGGTTTCGGAAATAATGAGTAAGAGTGAATCTCCTTGGATGTAGGCCCGTAGCTCACATTGGGTAAACCACATAAATCGTAGCGTTGGTTTTTCTTGAATTTATTTTCTTTTTGTTTTTTCATCTTTAAGAATAGTACCAAAATATGTTCGCTGAATTTCATCTTTGAAGGAAGTTTAGAGCATGGGCCAAGTTAACTTGAGGTTGAGAAATGGAACTCTATTAAAATTAGTGTTTTTAAGAATACTGACTGGAAGATGAAAATTTTGGAGATTAGCTACCTCAGAGAATAGGGTAAATATTCTATAAGTCTTAAAAAAAAAAAGTCGTCCTGATGGGGGAGGAGGGTTTGGCATGGGCCCCTACCAGTTTATTAAATAAGGATAATAGATACAACCAAGAGGGGACATAAACCTTACCTTTTAAGCTATAAGTGTTGGAAACGAAAGTTAAACTGACTTTCTTACCCATGGAGAAAAGCCTTGGTGGAAGAGATCAATAGAACCGATCTGATAGAAAAGTAAACAAGCACACACAGAAAGAAAAACAAGAAAAAACACAAGATATACGTAGTTTGGCAAATAACATTGTTTACATCCACGGGCCAAGATCCAATTACTTTTTTAGTTGACAAAACTTAAGAAACCACACTACAAAAATTAGGGCTTTCAGCATCGGAGTTTTAGTGGTGGTTCAAGGAAACCGCATCTGAATCCCGTATATAGTGGCGATTTTTATAAAGCACCACAAAATACCTGGCAGAAACAATTTATAGAGGCGGTTTGTTACAAAACTGCCTTTGTTTTAAATGTTTAGGCGGCGGATTTAAGAAACCGTTGCGAATGCCATGGCGGGAAACGAGAATCAACGGCAGTTATTGTAAACCGCCTCAGAAACCAGTTCACACCAAGCCAATTGAGGCTGTTTTTAAGGGCCATTAACAGCGGTTTTAAAAACACCGCTAAAGCCCCGTATTTGGGGATTTAGGGCCCCGATCGTTTCCTTCTTCTTTTCCTCTTTCCCTCAAGTTTTCCTCTCTTCCTCTCCTGTTGCTCAACTTCTCCGGCTCTGTTCACTTTGATTGCTTTAACCACTTTGACCGGTTTCCGATTTTTTGAATGTACAACCCTCCGTCAATTCATGAAACAACATGCAATTGTAACGAAACGACAGGTGACTGTACAGGGGCAGTCCGACACCCACTGTGCACATTTCAGGGAAAAATATTGAGTTTTGATAGTAAAAAGTAAGTCCGAAAGAAAATTGCAAAACCCACAAGTTTTGGATACTAAACACGCCGCAGTTTTGTGGTTTGATTTGCAATAAAGCCAAGACGACAGGCAGTCGTCCAAACGGCCGACCGACACGCAGTGTGTGAGTTTTGAACATTTCTATTGGGTCAATTTGGTAAATATTACGTATCGACTAAACTTCGAAACCTGTGGATTTCCTGGTTTTCTTATGTACGAGGCCCCGTGGCTTCATGAATCGATGCGTGACAGAGCCGACACGATGGGTAGTCATCCAGGTAGTGGACCGACATGCAATAAGAGAATACCGAGTGGGTATCTCTCAGTTTTATTGGTAATTTATTGGACACTGAATCCGATAACCAAAACCTGCGATTTAATCGAAAGACTTTCCCATAGTTTTACGGATTCTGATTAGGGAGAGTGACACCCTAATATTTATAAATTTTAATTATTTATACTCAATTAAAGGTTAACATGGCCTCAGGATTTTCTTTCAAAAATTCGGGTCATTACAATGCTGACCCATGGACTCTCCTTGTAGAGCCCTGAATTTATTATTCTTGATGCTTGTGAAATTTATTAAATGCTATGCAAACATGTAATTAATTTTTAATGTGTTTAAGCTTGCAAATTTAATGCTAAAAAGTGTTGATTTTAAAACTCAAATAAAACACTTAATTTAAGTCCTTTTTGAGGTTTAATTGCATGAAAAGGGAGATAATAAAAAAGTAGCAAAAGAGTTTAAAAAAAAAAAATCGGTGCCGGTGATCGAACGCCACTGGCGGGCGATCGATTGCCCAAAACGCCATTCGACGGCAGTTTTGCGTTATCTCATGTGTGTTGAGTCCCTAGGGCTCCCAATGTTATATATACCCCTTTTAGTCGTGGGTTGAGGGTTTCAAAAGGTCTCTAAAGCTTTCTAAACCTAAAAGAGAGTGAGAGAAAGGGGTTTTGAGAGATCCAAGAGGAGAGATTAAAGGTCTTTCAAAGAGAAAGGATGAAAAAGCTTAGATCCGTCCTATTCGCAAGCACGTGATCGCAGGGAAGCGATCGGGAGAGGTAAATATAACTTCCTTCCTATCAATATAGGGATTTTTGATATGAACACTATGAAAGAGATAGATCTAAAGCAAGAACAAACAAGACTAAGCATGATTGCGATATTTCAATCCCTTATGAAAATATATATGATGTTAGAGAATGTTATGAATCATGATCCCCTTATGAAAAATATATATGATAATATGTGAAGTTTTAAATCATGATTCTCTTATGGAAAATATATATGATGATTTGTGATGTTTTAAATCATGATTCTCTTATGGAAAATATATATGATGATTTGTGACGTTTTAAATCATGATTTTTTTTATGAGAAATATATATGATGTGTAGAATGTGTTCTAAATTATGATTCCCTTGTGAAAAGTATTATGTGAGAGTTGTTCCTTATGATTCTAATTTTTATATATATATCAACAAGGGGAAAGGGAATGATCTTGTGGGTATGGATGATTGAGAATAGAAGAACGGATGATGGTTGAAACTCATGAAACGATTATGAGCTTACTTTGAAATTTTGATGTATTATGAAACTAGGATTCGGTGAGATTAATTTTATTAAAATTATCTATTGAAATTGAAGCATGATAGATATAATTGTTTCTTATCTTATTGTTGAAAAACTTGATGGATCTATGTTCTATGTTGATAAATTTATGAGAAATTTTGCATGTTTAAATTGGTGTATGAGTTACTATCATCATAATTTCACTTATATTTACTCACGAAATTAAATATGAACAAGCATGAGAATAAACAAGATGACAAGTACTATGCAAGTACACAAGGACAAGAGCATTAGGCATGATTGAGTTTTGCACTGACTGAGTACCCATAAGCCTATGATCAAGGCAAGACCAGCCGTATACACCGGCGAATGTGTAAACAAGCCGTATACACCAGATAATGTGTAGACAAGTACTCGTATACACCGGATAATGTATAGACAAACCGCATGCACCGGATAATGTGTATATTGTGTGGTACTTCGGAAAGTAAGGTATATGTTAGTCTCTACCCAATATATGGGGTAGAGTTATATTAAGTTATTGCATTTGTATGTTGTTGGATAAATTCACGAACAAGAAAATAAGTAAGATAAACAAGAGAAATAAGCACAAGTGATCATGTGTAAGAATCAAAATTGAATTATGCTTCCACACTCTGAATTGTTATATTTTTACATGTTATGTTGAATTTTAAACCATGTTGATATGAAATATTATTATATTGTTAGATAGGATTTTATATATATGCTAGGTAACTTGTTACTCAGCCAATGACTGTTGTTGTCGGTAGGTTCTAGATTTGATATCTGTGCTCCAGGACCTTGGGAAGAGGAAGAGTACGAGGAGGAAGAGGAAGAGCCAACAGGTGATTACCCTGATGGGGAATGGAATTTGGATCGTTGGCCATATACTGGATATTAGAATATTAGTATTTTGATTTGGAAATTCAGACATTGTAATAGACCTGATTTAGAATTATAGTTAGTTAGAATTGATGATTTGACATTATATAGGATGATTTGAATTAATTATGATGTTTTAGTATTTATTTCAGACATTACACTTGATCAGTATTTAGTTAAAGAGAAAAAAATTTTAGGTTTATATTTTAGTATTGCCTTGAATGCTTTATGACAGGAAGTTATGGAAGTTAATGATTAAGTCACGTGCCAAAGTCTCACATTAAGTTAGGTGAGATTTTGGGGCGCGACACTCCTTCGACTAAAAAATGGCAGTCAGTAACTGATTGCCATGTCTTGGAGAATCTCAAAAGGACATTCTTCTGACTTTGGGAATCCCAAGATAAGGATCCCCCCTTTCTAAATCCTATTATGGGGTGCCACATCACGCCCTAGAATTGGGAAAGGATAAGGACTTTGTCCTTGATCCTAGGAAAGGATGTGATTTGACATCCATTCTTTGGGGAGAAGATATGATCTCCCCTTCCTTTTCGAGAAGTATCAGGATCCTCCCCCCCCCCCCCCCCCCCCCACCCCCCAAAAAAAATGGAAAATCCTGGTAGAAGAGTACTTAAAAAAAAGAGAACTCTATTTCCTCTAAGAGTCTCCCAGATAAGGGACACCATGGCTGGCCTCCTCTAAGAGGAGAGTCCATGTAATGACCTGAATTTTTAATATAATAAAATTCTGCATTTATGGGTCCTTAACTGAGGTTAATTAGTTAAGTGTTTATTAAATTGGTGGAAAGTGGGTTTTTTCGGGATTGGATTGTACCAATAAAACTTAAATTTTTTTTCTCAAAAATCGTGCACAATGTATAGGTTGACTATCTGGACGATCACTCGTCATACCAGTTCTGTCGTGTATCGATTCACGAGACCGCGGGGGTCTTGAATGTAGAATCCCGAATTTTCATTTCACTAAGTAATGAATAGTATGTGAATAGTGTGCAAGTGTGGTTTTGTTCACTAATGGGCCTTATGTTGATATATGTGTCTCGGTGATAACCTCCGATCGACCGGTCTTATACCGATAGCTCGGTAGCTATCGAACGGTTAATTTTTTTGTATGGGGAAAAATTCCAGAGAGGGTGTTTTTAACCGATCAATCGGTCAGTCACCGATCGCTCGGTCTGTACCACCGATCGATCGGTCATACGCAGATTTTCTTCATTAAGGGTGTTTAAGACTTTAGCCACTACCCTTTGCTTATATAAGGGCTGGGTTCGTGCCTTAGGGTTTTAGAAACCCTTTGTGTCTTATTTTGAGAGCTTTTGAAGAGGAAGAAGAAGGAGTGAGCTAGGTATTGCACAAGCTTGAAGGAAGATAAAGATCCTTCCATCCCGTTGGTTTTTCTCAACCAAGAACTCAAGGTTCTTGCTTGTTCAAGCTTTTGGAATCAAAGTCTTTGATTTCACCAAGGTAGATACACTCTACTACCAATCTTACAATACTACTAGTTACCTTGGGTTGTTCTTCTTGTTATCTATTATATATGTACCTTGATTTGTTATGTGGTGAAAGGTTGTGTTATACTTGGATGTAAGTTATCATTATGAGGCACTCTAAGTGTTTGATTTAATGCCTCTATGGGATTTTGGGTGTCAAAAATATGCTAGTACTCTTGTATGCTCATATGCTCGTATGTCCCGCATGAATCGATGTTTTCCATGGATTTCTTCAATGCTATAAAAAGGATTTTTTAACAAATGACTTATAAGGAATGATTCTAAGCAACTCTATGATTTGCCTAAGATCGGTTCACAAGCTCTAAGGATCATGATACACACTCACAAGAACTCTATGATAATGTCTAAGATCGGTTCACAAGCTCTAAGGATCACAAATGAAATGCTCTAAGATCTCTATGGTATTTGCTCTATGGTTTTGCTCCATGCTCTATGTCTCTACGGATCATAAACGACTCTAAGTAACTCCATGAACTCTATGAACTCACAAGACTATGATTATCACTTGACTCACACGATATTGGTTTTGGTTTTGGTTTTGGATCTCATCTCACATGCTATTGCACGGTTGCCACGCTTTGACATGTTTTACGGATTTCATTCTCCATGATTCGCATAATCTATGTTATTATTGCTTTATTGTTATTAGTTTGTATACGCTGAGTATTCCATTCTCAGCCGATATTTGTTATCATCGGCAGGTGCTCGAGTTCCTTTTGATCTATGTGGTGTGGAGCCTTGGGTAGAGGAAGAGTACTTCGACCTGGAGCCTTCCATGGATCACTACTAGGGCGATGGTTCGGTAGATAGGTGTCGTGACTTCGACTTCTATTGATATACGTAGATTGATACTATGTTTTGTTAAGTGAGAGTGGGACTTGTCCACTCCACTCCACCCTTTTTGGATATTTACAGACATGTATATTTTGTTGGTTCCTACTTGGACCAAGTTATAGAAATATTGCTTTGCTTCAGCTATGTTTAGTGTATATTGTTTCAGCTGTGCATTGTATATTGTTTCCACTATGTTGTCTATATACTCTAACAGGTTTCCATGGGTGCCTTATGTATCATATCGAAGGTATGATACGGCGATCACGAGTCAAAGTATCCCTAACTCCTAGGGGTTATTTTGGGTCGCGACAGACTTGGTATCAGAGCTAAGGCATTAGGTCACATAGGCTAGTGTCTTGGTGTCAGTACTCTAGGGATTAGTGTCCCTTGGGCTAAGCGGAAGTAAGTTCTCTAAGTTGAACTTAGAACTCAGATGGACTTGTTGAGTTAGGCTTGTTACCACGACATAACCGGTATCAAGTGAATCCTTAGGTCGGTCTAGGATCCTATTCTATGTTCTAGTTTAGACTATGTCCTTAGTTTAATTCCAAGAAGGTAGATGCCCAACACAAGTGTCTTGGCTACGCTAGAAAACTCTAAGTTGTGATTGTGTTCTTATGTGTATACTTTGACGTATACTATATGCGTAATAGCATTTCATGTAATTGAATTGCTATATATATTGTGTGAGGATTGGTATCCAAGTTAGACTCATGTTTTGCCAATTGATCTCAGGATTTGACATCATGAGACGAGGCATTCGGGGTAGTGGTTACCATACTCGAAGATCTTATGGTGAGGTTTCGAGAGAGGAAGAGCCACTTTACTTTACGAATGTTATGGATTCGATAGCAGAAACTTTGGCTTTGTTGGCAGCCAGACCTACTCCTACCCCACCGGTTACTCCTATGCCTACACCGATGCATCACACTGTGGGACTCAAAGCTTTCCGGAGACTACGGCCTCTGACATTCTATGGCACTCTGGACCCAATGGTGGCAGAGTCCTGGAGTATGCAGTTGGAGAAGACCTTTTGGGCTCTCCGTTGTACTGAGGAACAAAGAGTTGAATGAACTTCCTTTCTGATGGAAGGTGAAGCCGAACATTGGTGGCGAGCTGCCCAAAGGCAGAGAGATGTTGAGAAGGCAGGGGAACCCTAAAAATGGGCGGAGTTCCTAGAAACCTTTCGTGAATAGTACTTTCCCAGATTCATTCGGGAACAAAAGGCGAGGGAGCTTATGCTTTTGGAGTGAGGAACGATGAGCGTAGCTGAGTATGAGGCTAAGTTCACCGAGTTGTCGAGGTTTGCTCTAAAGGGTGATTCGGATAAAATTTATGCGGAAACTGGATCCCCTAGATCTTAACACCATAAAAAGCATCAAAATTATCTAAGAGTTTTAGTCATATCACATCGGTGAATGTTTTTCACTAGTGAAGCTTAATCCACTTGAACCGTTAGAACTCTTTGTAGAGATTTCTCTGAAAAAATACTAGAAGCTCGATCCTTGTTCTTCGCTATCCCCACGAAGCTTTAGAATCTCCTTTGAAATTATAGAAGCAAGAGGAAGAAGATGGATAAATGGTGCAGACCTTCTATCATCAATAATACTAAGGTTCAAAACCCTAGATTTGCAAAACCCAACTAGGACCACCAATATAGCTCACGAAAATCCCTAGGGGTCTCCCCTAGGGCTCACAATTTGGAGAGAGAGAGGAGAGGAGAGAAAAAATTCTGGAGAATTCTACTTAATGGTCTAGGGTGTTGGGGTATTTATAGACTAGGATCTTATCCTAATCCTACTCCAACTTGATCTTATCTAGTAGGATTTATTAATTAACAATAACTCTTATTAATTAAATATACTCCTACTTAATCTATAATTACTTTAGTTATAGTAATCCTATTAATTAAAGAGTCCCTATTATAAGAGGATTCCTTAATTAAAAGGGATAAGTCAACATCTTACACCAAAGTACGAAACCTAGTTAAACTAGGAATCCACAAGGGAGGGCGTGAGCTTCTATGGGGCGTGGGATTTGAGGAGTTAAAACTCCTTATTGTAATCTAGTTACAATAACATCTTAATCCTAATTGCAATCCAACACTTGGATTTTAATTCCATAATAAAATGAATTATATTTCAATAATTATTCAATTAAACAAATCCTAATCCAATTAGGATTCTTCAAGTGGGCGCCCCACCCTAGGGTTGAAACCTATGGGCTTTGGCTCATATTAAAGGTCCATTTTAATGGGTTTATGGATATGGGTCAAACCCATTTCCCCTTTAATTATGTTAATCAAATAATTACTAAAATACTCCCTTAGATTAAATTAACAATTAATTTAAACAATAGATTAACTATTAATCTATTTAATTAAATGATTAACTTTTAATCACTTAAAATACTTGATTAAATTTTAATCAATTATTGAGCTTGTATTTCTTATGTGAGCACCTCCACAGATTGCTCTGGGACATTCGTACCTTGGCTTATCCAATGTTATCCCATTGACCCTAAACGGGAATTACCTCGGAATTGCAAGTGACGTGAGATATCCATGTGGCAATTGAATCCCAGTGTATGAACATTAACCATTACGGATCCCGTTACATGAACTTTTAAATTCGATTTATCCTTCCAAATACATTATCCCTAATGGGCCTTCGAGATTGACATACTATCTAACCCATAGCCCATTGCAAGTCATCCGGGTTTCCAAGACTTATGATTAAGCCATGAGAAACAATTTCTCATGAAAAACATTTTGAAAAAATCCTTTTAAAAGTATAACACCTTTTAACAAAAGTATATTTCAAAACTTATTTTTTTTTCAAAATCACCTTCGCAGGATTTGAACTTAATCAACTATCTTACCCGAAACTTGGATAATCTCTCAAATTAATGAACATGGATTTCTTGTTTGAAATTCATCATGACTCGAACAAATTTTTGAAGATCCAACTATCATTGTATTGTATTCCCTAAGTTAGAAAATACGTTGGTGGAATCAAAACAGACAGATCACTGCCCAGTCATAGATGAACTCATCAGATCTAAGGATCATCGAAACCGTTCAATGTGAATGAGAGACCAACTATCTGATAGTTTGTTTATGCAAGAGGTCTTTCATTGAATGCAATCAGTCAGTGTACATTTAAGCACCCATATGCTGATGTGTAGTCTCCACTACAATAGTTCGAGATAGAACTACATCTTAACTATTGAGAACATCTTAGCATTCTGGCAGCCATATAAGTGAAGTGCCCAACTTCACCCACAGCTGTGACTATATAAGGTATAAGAAACTGGAAAGTTATATCTACCTGTGATAATCTAATCACATAACTTTCCTACAATATATCCTATGGACCTTTATCGATATCTCATATCGTATAGATCATCTCATGATCATGGTCAATTACCCATAATGAATACATGATAGATTAAGAAGAAGCATTTATTAATCAAATTGATAAGGTTCTAACAAATCTAAATGAATTTTTTGGGCATCATGTCCAACAATCTCCCACTTGCCCTAAAAGTCACTGTGCCATAGATTTCAATCCCATACTGTCTAAGTGTGTTACAAAAACTTTATCTGATAAAGCCTTGGTCATCGGGTCTGCAACATTAAGTTGAGACCTAATCTTGAGATGATACTTCCGCTCCACATGTTTCATCCTTTTGTGGTTCCTAGGTTCTTTGCTATGGGTTACTGCACCGTTACTATCACAGAAGAGAGTGATAGATCTGAGTGCTGAAGGAACATTTCCTAGCTCTTGCAAAAATCTTCTGAACCAGACTGCTTCTTTTGCTGCTTCTGAAGCTATAATATATTCTACTTATGTGGTGGAGTCAGCAATACTCTTCTACTTTATGCTGCGCCAACTGATAGCAGCACCACCTAGTGTAAATACATACCCAAATGTGGAAGCTCTATTGTCCGGATCAGGTTGGAAATCGGAATCAGTATAACCCAGTCCAACTAAATCTTCTGATTGAAAGGTAAGCACATAATCCCTAATCCTTTTCAGGTACTTCATAATGTGCTTCACTGCAGTCCAATGATTAACACTTGGATTGCTTTGGAACCGACTAACAACTCCCACTGCATGACAGATATCTGGTCTAGTACATAACATGGAATACATGAGGCTCCCAACTGCTGAAGCATAAGGGCACCTCTTCTTCTGCTCGATCTCATCAGCTGATGTAGGGGCCATCTTTTTAGACAAAGTGACACCATGTCTAAAAGGAATGAGTGTTGTCTTACAATCACTCATACTGTACCTGGACAATATCTTGTCTATGGAGGAAGTTTGGCTCAATCCCAACATTCGGCATTTTCTATCTCTAATAATCTTTATTCCGAGAATATATGATGCCTCTCCAAAGTCTTTCATTGAGAAATGCTGAGAAAGCTATATCTTGACTGATGACAACATCTCTATATCATTCCCAATGAGTAGGATGTCATCTACATAAAGAATTAGGTATACTACCGCTCTCCCACTGTCCTTCTTGTATATACAAGATTCTTCCAAATTCTTTGATCAAAAGATCAAATCTTTGGTTCCAGCTTCTTGAAGCTTGTTTCAAACCATATATCGAACTTGTTGAGCTTGCATACCATATTCTCCTGGTTAGGAGCAATGAAGCCCTTTGGTTACTTCATATGGATGTCTTCATCTAACATTCCATTAAGGAAAGTAGTTTTGACATCCATTTGCCATATCTCATAGTCATGGTGTGTAAGTATAGCTAGCAATATCCTGATGGATTTAAGAATAGCTATAGGTGAAAAGGTATCCTCATAATCAACTCCTTGAATTTGAGTATAACCTTTTGCAATAAGTCTAACTTTATAGGTCTCCACATTACCATCGGCACCCTTCTTCTTTTTGTAAATCCATTTGCATCCAATTGGCCTTATACCATATGGTGGATCTACTAAAGTCCAGACATCGTTATCATACATGGAATCTATTTCAGCATTTATGGCTTTATTCCATTGAGATGCATCTACATCCAATGTAGCTTCCTGATAAGTATTAGGATCTTTATTCTCATCATCAGGGGTAACTAGATAAACTTTATTATTGTAATACTGAAGTCTATTAGGTGGTCTAGAAACTCTTTCAGACCTTCTCAGTGGAACAGAATTAGGAGAAATTAAAGTGGAAGGATTAGGTTCAGTTTAGATACTGGCTGTGTCGTCTTTCATCTCATGAAATTTAACTTTCTTAAGGAGATCCATTTCTTCCTCCAAGAAAGTGGCATGAAACCTAACAACTATTGTTTGATCTGCCTTGGAGTAGAAATAGAAACCCTTAGTTTCTTTTGGATATCCTACAAAATTCCATTTCTCTGTCCTATAGTGGGTTTGAGTTTGCGAACATGCGTAGGACAACCCCATACCCTTAGATGTTGTAAATTAGGTTTTCGCCTAGTCCACAATTCATAGGGTGTAAACGGAATAGACTTAGATGGAACCCGGTTTAGAATATAAATGGCAGTTTGTATAGCATATCCCCAAAGATATGAAGGAACATCGGCATGGCTCATCATAAAGCGAACCATATCTAATAAGGTCCAGTTTCTTCTTTCAGAAACTTCATTTTGTTGAGGATAGGCAGGACTTGTCCATTGCGAGATAATCCCATTATCCCTTAAGTAATCCATAAACTCATTGGTGAGGTATTCATCACCTAGATCTGATCGAAGTGTCTTTATGGTTTTGTTAATTTGATTCTCAACTTCTAATCTGAATTCTTTGAACTTTTCAAAGGTGTCAGATTTGTGTTGCATCAAATAGACATATCCATATCTGGAATAGTCATCGGTAAATGTGAAAAAATACCGGTATTGACCTCGTGCAACAATGTTAAATGGACCACATACATCACTATGTATTAGTCTTAACTTTTCTTCGGCTCTTCCTACCTTTTTAGGGTAAGGCTTCTTGGTCATCTTCCTTTCGAGACAAGACTTGCATGCAGGGAGTGGTTCTACCTTGAGGAAGTCAAGGGGACCATCTTTTACTAACCTCTTGATCCTATCAAGATTAATGTGACCAAGTCTTTTGTGCCAAAGATAAGTAGACTCAGTGCAATGTCTCTTCATTCCAGACATTCTAGATGATGAGACATTGTCACTTTGCAGACATTCATTATTTACCAATGAAAATATCAAATAAAGACCATTATTGGAAGATTTGGCGCCATTACCTATACGGGGTAGAATTCTATATGTTCACAGATCACAAGAGCCTTAAGTATCTCTTTTCCCAAAAGGAGCTAAATCTAAGGCAATGGCGTTGGATGAAATTTTTAAAGGCCTACGAGTGCACCATCCAATATCACCCGGGAAAAGCGAACGTAGTGGCTGACGCCTTGAGTAGGAAACCACCAGGGTTGTTGGCTCACATGTTAGTGCGAGAATGGAGATTATTGGAAGATTTGGCTAATCTAGACATCAGTGTGAATGATTCCGTCTGTAGCCCTGTTTTGGCAAATGTCACGGTTCAGCTGTACATCATAGATTTAATCCAAGAGTATCAAGCCACGGATGCTAACTTGTTAGCTTTCCGGGACAAGGAAGTTGCCAATGGTAGTAAGGACTTCTCTCTCACTAGCCGGGGCGCTATTACATTCAAGGGAAAACTTTGTGTCCCAGCCAATGCAGACCTTCGGAGAGAGATTATGGATGAAGCTCACTGGTCCAAGTATACGGTGCATCCCGGGGGTACGAAGATGTACCGGAACCTCTAGAGTCACTTTTGGTGGTGAAACATGAAGAGGGAGGTTGCAGAGTACGTGGCATGGTGTTTGTGCAAATAGGTGAAAGTGGAACACTTGAGACCGGCTGGACTTTTGCAGTCTCTCCCTATTCCCAAGTGAAAATGAGAACATATCTCTATGGACTTCATTGTGGGGTTGCCAAAGACGGTTAGAAAGATCGATGCTATATGGATTGTGTTGGACCGTTTGACGAAGTCCGCCCATTTCTTGTCAAACCGGACTACCTTTAATTCCAATCAGTTGGCTGCATTGTATATCAAAGAAATAGTTCGGTTGCACGGGGTACCAGTGAGCATTGTCTCAGATCGGGACCCTAGATTTACCTCTAGGTTTTGGAAAAGCTTTCAGAGTGCCATGGGTTCCCGGTTAGACTTTAGCATGGCTTTCCATCCACAGACAGATGGGCAAACCGAGAGAGTGAATCAGATTATCGAAGACATGCTCCGTGCATGTATGCTAGACTTCAAGGAAAGTTGGGAAGATCACCTACCTTTGGTGGAATTTGCCTATAACAACAGTTATTAGGCAAGCATACAGATGGCACCTTTTGAAGCTTTGTATAGAAGGAGTTGTAGATTCCCTCTGTATTGGGATGAAGTTGGGGAAAGGAAGGTGTTGGGGCCCGAGTTAATTGAACAAACCGCAGATAGGGTCAAGCTTATCCGGGAGAGGTTGAAGACCGCACAAGATCGACAGAAAAGCTATGCCGACACCCGTAGGCGGGACCTTGAGTTTCGAGTTGAGGATTTTGTATTTGTTCGGGTTTCACCAACCAAGGGTGTTATGAGATTCGGAAAGAGAGGCAAGCTTAGCCCGAGATATGTGGGTCCATTCGAGATCATTACAAGAGTCGGTGAGGTGGCTTACCGTGTTGCTTTGCCCGCTCATATGGCAGCGGTCCACAATGTGTTTCATATCTCCATGCTTCGGAAGTATATTCCGGACCCTACTCATGTCATTGAACTTGATCCAATTGAGATTCAAGAGGATCTCACTTTGGTTGAGAAGCCGGTTTACATATTGGATCGAAGAGATCAAGTGCTTCGCAACAAGACTATAACGCTAGTTCTCGTGCAATGGCAACATCACGCTCAAGAAGAGGCTACATGGGAACGTGAGGCCGAAGTCAAAGCGAAGTACCTCGACTATTTGGATGAATTTTGTGTATGACTTCTAATTTTATTTTGAATTATAATACACGCATCGTCCAAATTTTGGGGATGAAATTTCTAATAAGGGGGGAGGATGTAGAACCCCGAAACTTTTGTATATGCCTTGGGACATGTGTCAAGGCATGATACCTTAAAATCTCAAATTAATTAAATGAGAATTTGAAGTCTTTGAGAATCTTTGCAAGAATGCTATAATTAATTAAATAAATTATTTAAAAATGTCTATAAGCCTCTAAAGAGACCCTAGTCATGTTTAGGAAAGGTCAAAAGTGAAGTAGGACAAGTCTAAGTAGTGGAAGGAGTGAAAATTGGACTTAGTGTTGAAACCTGCAGAGAACCGATCGCTCGGTCCATTTCAGCGATCAATTAGTCCAAAACCGATCGATCGGAGACTATCGACTGGTCAAATTTTTTGTATGGGGAAATTTTCCAGAGAGCATGTTTTTGACCGGTCACTGGGTTCAGAACACCGATCGATCGGTAGGCAACTGATCGATCGGTCATAACCATCGATCGCTCGGTCATCGCGTTTTTTTGTAGAAATTTCATTAAGGGTCTGTTTGTCATTTGGGCGGTTCTCTCTTGCCTTAAAGGGTTTGCCCGAACCCAGAGGACCCCATTCACTACACTTAGAGTATTTGGTAGATAGAGAGAGAGGAGAAGGAGATTTCCTAAGCTAGGGTTTGTTTTTGAGAAGAAATCAAAGGGTTGAAGACCCTAGATCATCTCAAGTTCGTTTTCTTCAAGGTCAAGGCTCAAGCACTCATGGAGCTCATTTCTCCAAGCTAGGGCAGCACTTTCCAAGGTATTTTCAAGGGGGTTTCCTTCCCACTCAAGCCTTCTTCAAGCAAGAGTCCTTCTTCTTGCAAGTTGGAGCTCCAATCAAGGTTTACAACCAAGATTAAGCCTTGATTCAAGGTTAGTACACCCTACTAATTTCCCCTAGCAATAATCTAGGTTTTCTATGGTGAAATGTGATTCTTGCTATTATGTTTTCCTTTCCTATGAAATGTTACATCTCCAATAAATATAAATAAGATAAGAAAAAGATTCGAATGTGTGAATGGGATGTGGATAGTGGCGATTGGATGCCGTTGGATGTGGATGTGATGTGTGAAATGGAAAACGGTGGATGGGCATTCTATAAATAATGAACATACCATAATCATTGATGGAAAATATGCGTTAAAAAGGGTAAAGAAAAAACTACTAGAAATGCACACCGCATGTCTGATAAAATGCCTAAACCAAGAATAAATGAATTTAAATAAGGAAATGGATGTAAGCCCTATGTAACTACTCTTGTAAATGATGATTTGACCAAATGCTATGTTGATCCCCTAAATGCTTGCATGTTATACTATGAATCGAAATGTGACGCAATATTCCTCTTGTTACATGTGTTCCCATGATTTTCACTATTACACGAGCACGCATGTTGCATGAATCAAGATTTCAAGAGCACGTGCATATAATAATCAATAAGAAAACATTGCATGTGAAGGAGGTTGGTAGCCCAGGGACATTCGGGTACTAGCCTCTGGCTCACAAGAAAACTGAAATCACTTATTCTGAAGGAGGTTGGTAGCCCAGGGACATTCAGTTACTAGCCTCTGGCTCACAAGAAAACTAAACAAGTAACTAAAATCAAGCATACGTCAAGGAGGTTGGTAGCCCAGGGACATTCGGGTACTAGCCTCTGGCTCATAAGAAAATCATATATCAAGGAGGTTGGCAGCCCAGGGAGATTCGGGTGCTAGCCTCTGGCTCACAAGTTATAAGTTGCAAGTTTACAACATGATGACAAAGCATTCATGCATGCATGCATATATGATTTTCTCAAGCCATACCGAGACATGAGATGGATTTCTAAACATTAGTTTTATCGAAGTTTTCGCATTCATGCACGCATGTCAAGATGATTGTATTGTACCATGTTTAATATTGTTTCTTTTGTGATGTTTCCCTTACTGTTCTGTATTGTATCACTGTTGTTGTGTTTTATTATTGTTATGGTTAGCTAGTAGCTTGTACTCGCTGAGTATTTCATGCTCAGCTGTACTTTCATGTCGGCAGGTACTGAGGGAGCCCTCGACCCAGAGCCTTGGGTCGGGGAAGAGTACATAGAGGAGAGAGAGTCGTCTATTCCACTATAGGCTTAGGTGGACTGAGACCTCGACGTGTGGCCGTACCTCGACTACTGTTGAGGGGAGAGTACGAGAGGGTTTGTGTATTTTGATATTTTGATAGGTGGAATCAAAGTCTTTGATTTCACCAAGGTAGATACACTCTACTACCAATCTTGTAATACTACTAGTTACCTTGGGTTGTTCTTCTTGTTTTCCATTATATATGTACTTTGATTTGTTATGTGGTGAAAGGTTGTGTTATACTTGGATGTAAATTATCATTATGACGCACTCTAAGTGTTTGATCTAATGCCTCTAAGGGATTTTGGGTGTCAAAATATGCTAGTACTCTTGTATGCTCATATGCTCGCATGTCCCGCATGAATAGATGTTTTCTATGGATTTCCTCAATGCTACAAAAAGGATTTTTTAACAAATGACTTATGAGGAATGATTCTAAGCAACTCTATGATTTGTCTAAGATCAGTCCACAAGCTCAATGGATCATGATACACAATCACAAGAACTCTATGATAATGTCTAAGATCGGTTCACATGCTCTAAGGATTACAAATGAAATGCTCTAAGATCTCTATGGTATTGGCTCTATGGTTTCACTCCCTGCTCTATGTCTCTACGGATCATAAACGACTCTAAGTAACTCCATGAACTCTATGAACTCACAAGAACTCACAAGACTATGATTATCGCTTGACTCACACGATATTGACTTTGGTTTTGGTTTTAGATCTCATCTCACATGCTACTGCACGGTTTCCACGCTTTGACATGTTTTACGGATTTCATTCTCCATGATTCGCATGTTCTATGCTATTTTTGCTTTATTGTTATTAGTTTGTATATGCTAAGTATTCCACGCTCAGCTGATATTTGTTATCATCGGTAGGTGTTCGAGCTCCTTTTAATCTATGTGGTGCGGAGCCTTGGGTAGAGGAAGAGTACTTCGACCCGGAGCCTTCCATGGATCACTACCAGGGCGATGGTTCGGTAGATAGGTGTCGTGACTTTGACTTCTGTTGATCTACGTAGATTGATACTATGTTTTGTTAAGTGAGAGTGGGACTTGTCCACTCCACTCCAAACTTTTTGGATATTTACAGACATGTATATTTTGTTGGTTCCTACTTGGACCAAGTTATAGGAATGTTGTTGGACATATATGCCGTCAAAAGCCAATAAGAGACTTTTCTATGTTGATTAGAGAAGCATCATATTCACATAACCAACTATCAAGGGTATTTATATTAATTACTATCTCATATGATGATGACATAAAGTTCCATAGGTAACATTGTTGGAAAATCATGCAAAGGTTGCTAGGAGATATGATTTTCCGGTTCCTTGTAAACCTAATATTGTTCGAAGCCTCTAGAGTACTAGTTGGGTGCCGTACTTCATCATGGCTTGCACATGTTGTAGCACCCCGGATTTTTCTATACTTAATGAATACCGTTTTCGTAGCTAATTGGCCTTCCTCATAGTCTAATTAATAAATAAGAGAGAAATCAGAAATTCCGAAACGTTAGAAATGTGCATTTTCGAAAGACGAACCCAACGCAAGTTGAATCGTCGAAATCTGACGAGTGAGTCAAAAGATATGGTCAAAACAGTCCAGACCTACAGAGCACCGATCGCTCGGTCCATTCAGCGATCGATCGGTCCAAAACCGATCGATCGGTAGCTATCGCAAGGTCAAAGATTTTGTATGGGGAAATTTTCCAGAGAGTGAGTTTTTGACCGGTCGATCGGTCAATAACACCGATCGCTCGGTAGGCAACCGATCGATCGGTCATAACCACCGATCGCTCGGTCTTCGCGTTTTTGCAGAAATTTCATTAAGGGCGTTTTCATCTTTTGAGGGTTAAACCCTTTCCTATAAGGCTTTGCCAGAGCCTTAGGGCCTCATTCTCATCACTTAAGAGAAATTGAGAGATAGAGAGTGAGAAGAAGGGGGTTTCTAACCTAGGATTTCCATTGAGGAAGGAATCAAAGGGGTGGACCATCCTAGGTCATCCTCAAGCTTGGATTGCTTCAAGTTCAAGGCTCAAGCTCGTGTGGGAGCCACTCTCCAAGCTAGGGCAGCACTCATTCACGTTTTTGAAAGGGGTTTCTTCCCCAACTCAAGTCCCCTTCAAGCAAAGGCTTCCTCCTTCCAAATAGAGCTTTTATTTCAAGGTTTCTTCAAGATCAAGCCTTGATCTAAGGTTAGTACACCCTACTAACTTACCCTAGCAATAAATCTAGGTTTTCCTTATCAAATGTGATTTATGCTATTATGTTTGCCTCCCATATGAAATGTATCATCTCCAATGAACCTAAATAAGATAAGAAAAGGGTATGGATGTGTGTGGGTGTTGATGTGGCGATTGGATGCCGAGATGTATGTTGTGTGATGTGTGTGATGGAAATGGTGGATGGGTACTTTACCAATAATGAACTTACCTTGATGTTTGGATGGAAGATATGCGCTAAAAAGAACACGATGAATCATTAAGAAACATTGCATGTGCTGTGTTCGACAAAATGCCTAAAATATGAATAAATGATCTAAAGGAAGAATATGGAAATGGGTTTCTTGCATGCGTTCTTATAAACGATAAATTGATCAAATGTTATGCAAACTACTTATGTTACCTATGTTCATATCATGAATTGAATTGTAATGTCATATCTTGGTTATTCCCATTATCATGATTGTCACTATGGACACGTACACGAGCGCGCATGATAGCATGAACCGAGATTTCAAGAGCATGTGCATATAATAAACAACAAGAAAATATTGCATGTCAAGGAGGTTGGTAGCCCAGGGAGGATTCGGGTACTAACCTCTGGCTCACAAGATAACCCCTAAAACACCTATTGTCAAGGAGGTTGGTAGCCCAGGGACATTCGGGTGCTAGCCTCTGGCTCACAAGAAAACTAAACAAGTAATAAAAATCACCTATTGTCAAGGAGGTTGGTAGCCCAGGGACATTCGGGTACTAACCTCTGGCTCACAAGAAAACCATGCATTTCATAACAAGGAGGTTGGTAGCCCAGGGACATTCGGGTGCTAGCCTCTGGCTCACAAGTGCATTGCATATCAAGGAGGTTGGCAGCCCAGGGAGATTCGGGTGCTAGCCTCTGGCTCACAAGTTACGAGATGGAGGTTTACAAGATGATGATCATGCATTCATGCATGCACACATACATGATTTCTACGAGGCATACTGGGACATGACATGGGTTTTCAAGCATGAGTTTTGTCGGCGTTTTCGCATTCATGTACGCACGTCAGGATGCTTGTATTGTATCATGCCTTATACTGTTTCCTTTGTGATGTTTCTATTACTGCTTGTATGATATTACTATTGTGTGTTTTATTATTGTTATGGTCTGCTAGTAGCTTGTACTCGCTGAGTATTCCATGCTCAGCCGTACTCTCATGTCGGCAGGTACTGAGGGAGCCCTCGACCCGGAGCCTTGGGTCGAGGAAGAGTATATAGAGGAGAGAGAGCTGACTATTCCATTACAGTCTCAGGCGGACCGAGACCTCGATGCGTGGCCATACCTCGACTACTGTTGAGGGGAGAGTATGAGAGGGTCTTGTGTATTTTGATATTTTGATAGGTGGGCCTGTCCACCTTAGACTTTGACATGTCTTGTATTTATGTTAACTTGGAATACTATTTTGGATCATCAGAAGAAATGAAAATTTGTTTACGCTTCCGCATATATGATAGCTTCCGCGCTCTGATTATCGTTGTTAGTGCTGTATTTTATCTTGTGCATTACAGGATGGTTTGATAGGTACGCAGTGTGACACCTAAAATATCCCTAAACTCCTAGGGGGTATTTCGGGGTGTTACACATGTGTAATTCTATGAGATAGTGTGATGAATCTCATTCACCAAGAGTGGTGACTCTTGACTAACATGTGAGTATATGTAACAAGTACATAATACTGAACGGGGTCACTAGTGGATACCCTATGGAATACACTGTCAGATTGTATTAGGGTTATCCATTTGAAAAATTGTCCTTAGACCTAAGAGATTAACATCTTCTCAGACATCTGTCTATAAGGCTTTAATGTGCCAATCGGCAATGTCCAATACACATGACTAACTCCGGGTACGTTGGGTCATGTACACAATGTTTGGAGAAGTGTGTAAACACTCAATAAGTAATCCACAACTCCTTAATTGGAGATAATGATATCAAGGTGATACTTGTTGAACTAAACTGTTAAATCCAGTACTGGTGCTTTTCAGTAAAATAGTTTTTTTCGAAGTTGATATTTTTAATATGGAAAAGTATATATAAATATATATGTCAGTTCTTTTCTAATGTTTCTTCAAAAGTGTTTTGGAGGTTCAGTTCAATGAAAAAGTAATCATGAGAAAGGGTTCTATTCATAAGTTAGGGACTAAGACAGCGGAATTGTTCCAATCCCGGAAGCTTACAAGTGATATCGGAATATAGAAGGATTTATTTGTAAATATATTGTGAGATGGTACTTACAAGCAATTCTCTAATTTTTGGAGGTTAATCACATTGTGTTAATGGACATTAATAGTGATTGGTGGAAGTCCAGGGACTTAGATAACATTCTATGATCCTAATGGAGTTTTAGGAAAGGTGTTTCCTAGTAACAATGCTTTAACCAAAAGGTTGAGTACTTGGTCCCACAACCGGAAATAGGAGATCCCTTTAGATCCCACACACAAAGACCTTCTTAAAGTATTTAATTTAATTTATAATTAAATTAATTAATTTCTCTAAGTAATCACTATATGGTATAGTGAAGCTCTAAAAGGTGGAATCACATTGGATGTGAAAAACCAAATGGGTAGGACCCATTGGGAATTATTATAAAAGAATAATTCAAGTGACCAAGAGGGTATTGGAAACCCTTTGGGCGCGTGGCGTGGGGCCCACCTAGGGTGGGACGCCCACTTCATTGAGGTGTTAAATAATAATAATTGTTATTATTATTTAATTAGTATCTAATAACTACTCTCCTTGTTGGATAAGGTTAGTTAGTTAGAGTTAGTTACTAATTAAAGATTCCCTGTTGGATAAGGATTCTATTAGTTTCTTATTAATCAAGGAATCCTAATTGGATTAGGATAATGATAAGATTAGTGGGACACTAATGGATAGGTTAGTTTCTATTAACGATTAATCCAAATTAATTAGGAGAAATCAAGAATAAAAAAGAATTGAGGAATCCTTATTGGATGAGGATTAGGAGTCTTGAGTTGCAAACAACCCAAACTCTCCTATATATAGAGGTGGACGTCCAAGGCTTGTGACATAAGAAAATTTCCAGATTTTTGGATCTCTCTCTCTCTCCTCATACCTCACGCCCAAGCCTCCCTCTCTCTAGAGTTGTACGGTCACCCCTCTCTCCTTTCTTCTTTTGTGTGTTCTAAGTTTTGAATAATCAAGAAGAAGAAGATCAAGGATCTTGATCATCAAGAAAGGTTCTTGATAATAAAGATTGGATCTTTATTTCAAGATCATAGAGCTAGGAATTTGAAAGGGCTATTAGCTTCCATTAGAGAAAGCTTTAAAGGAAAAAGAAGGTTCGTGTGAATCGACAGGAGACTTGATACTTGTGAAGTTTTGCGAGTACTATTCTAATGTGGATTTGACTTAACAATTTCAAAGTTGCAAAGGTGAATGTTATTCTAACCTTCATTGAATAAAATCACTTAGAATCTTAGTCAAATCTTGGGATTCGATGTATGACCCCCCAAGAACTGTGTTTCTAAAATTAAAAAGAGGCATACTTTCAGTGGTATCAGAGCCTTGGCTATGCATCTCTTTGATTTTAGGGTATAATCAAATTTTAATTATATCAGGAATGCCTCCCCTATGAATTTTGGTTACCGTAATGAATCAATCTTCTAGATTCTTGATTATTGGATAATCATTTATTAGGGATAAGGGATCCCTCTAGTTATTGAGGGGGAGTTCAAGCCGTTAGAAATTAGTGTGATACTAATTTCAGTTTTGGATGATTTCAAAACCTCTCTTAATTCCAATAGGGATAGGTATATTGATATATAAATTTGGTTATAGCCCTTAAGGATTTATAGATCCTTTTTATATTTAATTAAATTGTTTAATTTATTCTTGTGAGCCCCGGGCAAGATTTCCCTTTGATTTAGACCACTTGAATACTTATTGAAATTTTGGCTAGCATATATAGATGGGATTTTATTTATTAAATGTTAATTAATAAATCCCATGGTGTTTGACACCCTTGCTTAAGCGTTCTTGGAGATTAAAGCTTACTTCGATTAAAATTGATTCATGGATTTTCGGATTTGTATTTGATTAGAAGAATCAATACTGTTTTGGTATTTCGGCCATAACTTTATGACTATAAGTCCAATTCAGGTCTATCAGTACATCGTTTCAATGCTATCGAAAAGATCTACAACTTTCGTGAAGAAAGTTTTTCCAGAATCAATCGTTTTGAGGGTCAAAACTTGAGTCGAAAATCTAAAGCGGGAAAATGAGTTTTCTAAATTAATTTTCCAAGAGGCTTTCAAATTTTTCCTAAATTCCAATATTTGATTTCAGAGCATGGGATGCTATTAAATCATTTAATGGGCTATCAATTAATTAAATAGTTTAATTATTTGATTCGAGAGCATGGGCTGAGATTTAATTAAATTGTTTAATTATCTGCTTTGAGTCCACGGGCTATCATTTAATTAAATGTTAATTATGATATCTTTTATGGTTCCCTAAAAAGTTTATGGGAATAATACCATAATTATTGAAGTTGATTTGTATCAATTACATGTGCTCAGAATTACCGGCTACATAGTATTTATAAGTTTTTATTTGATTAATAGTTAATTAAGTAATTACATAAATGCCATTGGTTGAGATACAGGGTTTTATCTCAAGTGAATTTTAATTGAGAGAGATCAATTATTTTATGGACATTTAATACTATTGTTTAGGGTATTATCTTATTTAATTGTTAAATCAAATAATCCCTAAAGCAGTTGGCCCTTATGAAAAATTTTGATTTCACCTATTATCGATTTTGAATTTATTTTGAAATCAATATAAAGTGATATTAAAAATTAGCAATTTGCTGATTTTTTATTTTGAACTTTTAATAGTTATTAGATCAAAATAATATGGAAGGGATTAGATCCCTAGCCTAACCAAATTTAATATGGTGTTTTCTATTTGTTTATCAATTGAGGAATGTGGGGATGAATTTTAGGGTTAGATTAAATCTCAGAGAAATTGTTTCTCTTAATGATTTTCCAAGCATTAAAGGAAAATTGTTTTCTTTTAATGATGATCTAAAAGCCCTAAGAATTCATTCTTGACATACTTGCTTTCTTTGTTCTAGGGTTTTTCTATTAAATGTTAATAGAGGCCTTAATCATATGGGAAAGAGTTTCCCTGAGGTTAGCAAAACCCTTGTTGAGGTTATGGACTTTCTAAGTAATTTTTCAAGTCATATTATTATTCATAGTTGATGAATTGTTAATATATATTCTTGTTGAATGATGGATGGGTTCCATGATCATGCCTTCTTCTCTCTCTATTCTCTCTTTCTTCTTATGGGTTGTACTCCCCTTGAGCACCCTATTTTGGATGGTTTCTCAAGGTTTCTTATTTTGAATACGATGTAATCTTAGTATTAGGAGTTGCTGATTTTTCTATGGAGAAGTCGAATTGATGATAGAAGATGATGGTGATCGTGTGGATAGTAAAATTTGGAAGGCATTCTACAAGAGTAGTTATAGGAATTCTAAGATAGCATGATCATGTTAACCCATTGTGCGGCTATATTATGCATTTCATGTGATGATTTGTTATAGCTTTTAGTTGCTTAGAAAAGTCCATGACCCTTGTGATAATGTGATTATCGTTTTTGTGTAAATTTTGGATAATTGGATCAAATCCCACAATATGTGTTTTGTTGAAACATAAAAAGTTTGTGTTTAAATAAAACACATTATTATAGCCCTTTTGGACGTGATGCATGTAGTCCATGTTAAACTTTTTACGTGGAATATGTTACTTGCATGATTATGAGATAATTGTGCCTTAATTGGCATAGATGTAAGCTAACAATATTCACGATTATGGGAAGTGCTTGATTGACACTTATAGATCCTAGTAGAGGTCTTAGAGAGTTGTTTAGAAACTTCCATAATTTCTTTTAGACTTAGAGTTGGTGAAACCTAATGTGCTAAATATAATTCGTAGAGAATTAAAGGGTAATATAGTCCATTTTGGCTTATGGGCTTTAGTGATGCATATGAACACTTTATAATTGTTATTTTGGGCCCATGGTGCTTGGTATGACCAATGGTCCATCATATGGATGAATGAACCATTCAAAGCCCACTGATATTAAAAATGACCTTTGTACCCTTGGATTAGATCCATTAAGATTTCTGGGGCTAGTGGGAGTTCATTGGAATTAGTTTGATCTATTTAAACAAAATTTGATTTATTATCATATGATGATTTTGTATATTGTTCTATGCATGTGATACAATGATAAATATTGTGAATGCTTTCGATATATGCATTAGATGTATAATTTGTTCATGATATTCTGTTTTCCCTCAAGAAAAATATTAAGTAAATTAAATGGGCTAATCTATCCTACGAGATAATATTACCCTATGACCTTCCATTATCAATAAGACTAGGAATTAATTAGCCTGATTCTTATCTTGCCAAAAGGTATTGACATAATTCAGTCTGAGTTAAACTCTTAGAGCCTTATTTCTATAGTAGATATGTTTGTGTATGGCCTGATAGGGAGTGTCAACTAAAATGGGGGCACAGCCCTACTTGATCATATGACGAACCAGAATGATGAGTTTCACTTAACCAATGAATATGGCGGCTGAAACAGTGACAGTCATGTTGTCCTTGGAGGTCGTAAGAAAATTAGGAATCATTGATTTACATAGGGAGTTATGCATGAGATGCTCAGTGATGGATAGTTACTATCCACCTTGTAGTGCATGTGTGGTACTATCCTAAAATGGAAGATTGCATGTGTGTTATAAGGCACCCAATGCTCATTAGAAATATGAAGTAGCATATTTCCTAATTTTATAGATTGAGGGGTCCATGAAATTTGACTGAATTATGAGCAATATCATCAAAGATCAAAAGCCCTGATGTAATGATATTATAATGTGTGAAATATTATAATGCATGTTTTATTGTCATGTCATTCTATAACCACCTTACCAAGACTTTAATGAGAATCTCTTAACCAATTCAAATGTTTGAAATGGAAAAGGAATCTCAAGTTTGTGTTTACTATCTAAAGAATTGCCCAAGTTCTCACTACTAATGTTAAATCTCATTTGAGATGTTTACAGAATACAATAAAGGCTGCTAGGCAGCTTACTATATAACAGGACAAGTGAACACCAAGTTGACTAGGGAAACCCAGTCAAAAAAATATGATAGAGATCATTGGATTCATAAATCCCAATTCTTGGTGCTGAGATAAATTGAGATAAATTTATAGGATTAGAGGATATGATCCTCGAAAAACTCCGGGAGTCCTTTAATATGGTTATGTTGAACAAGTAGGAAATCAGATTGTCTGAAATCCCACATGTTGCATATGGCTAAGAACCTTTGAAGAGTTCAATGCTACTTGCAAAGATGTTCAAAAGAATTGGATTTTCTAAATCCCGAGCATTTATGCAAAGGAAAGAAAACCAAGATTTTCCATTAGAAAATTATTCTGGTAGTTCTTCAGAGAAGAAAAGAAAGTATAAGGATTGTGCTTCATGGTAAAGCAATTGGTCATTGGATACAGGACAAACCTTTGGAAGGATTATCCAGCTTCTATACTCATCAAGTCCAACTTAATTGTTGGAACCTCCAGCTCCTAATGCTTGGTATGATCTTGCATAAGTGCAATAGTTACATGTTTGTAAAGGAGAAAGAGAAATCTAAGTAAATAAAACTTCTACTTGAGAATGAGACAAAAGTTAGATGATCGTAACTATATGAATCTTTCATTAAGAAGTAGCTAACTTTATTTCACATTCTTTGAAAAGTTCAAGGAATTCCGCAATGAAATAAAGAAAAAGCTATGTAAGTCTTTCATGATTGAGAAGAGTACCTCTTAATAGAAATTTCATAATTTACTCTCATTACATCTTGTCTCAGATAATTCCCATAACAAACCATAGCATGATGGTGTTGTTAAATCAAATTATATTGAATATGATTTGATGGAAGATGAGCTTGGGATTCACATTAGAGATACTTAGTCTCTATTCCTGGATAACAAAAGATATTTGTAAATAGGAATGTAAGTTTCCTAGAAGAGAAACTGAATCTAGAATTGTTCTAGAAGCAGAAGCCCAATAGACCAATAACTATGAGAATTGATAGAGATCAACTCTCCACTTTCACAATACATAAATAGTACACTAGAACCCACAGGTCCCAGAATCTGTAGTTGGACTAACTTTTATTCTAATGAAATAATCAAACTGTTTGATTTCATCTAAGAATAAAAGTATCCTTTGTGTGTAAATTGGTTAGTGGGAGCATAATTACTTTCCTAGCTCATGCAAAGATAATATTCTTTTCATTGTGAATAAAATATGAATATTATTCTTCTCTTAGATTTGATATAGCAATGAAGGATAAAAACTTTGACAACATGTTTTCTTAATCCTAAATGATTTCGAGACAAAAGGAAATTGATATTGTTATTCTCCCAATAGCAATCATGTTTTTGTGCAAGTAAGATTCCAAGAAAATAGTTTCTACCTTTATGGAATAGAATTTGTTTCTCTTAGATATGTGATATCATGAAACAGTATACTTGTACTAGACCGAATATTCATCACATTTTGATGTGATAAGATATTGGTCAGATTAGTCCAATCATTGCATAATGGTAAAACACAAGCATGTTAACTTTTGAAAATGACTGCTGGACAGTATCATTTTTTGTTTAGTTTTTTAAGACTGTAGTTATTGATAATAAATTTGCAAGAGTTGCAAGTGTTATTGCATCACTACAATAGTTCTGGTAAAGCAGACATGACAGACCCATGTATATTAATTTATGCTTCAGCTGGTGTTTGAGAAACATCACTGAGAAGATGGGCATTACATCTAAGTGGCTTAGAGTGCAAGTGGGAGATTGTTGGACATATATGCCCTCAAAAGCCAATAAGAGACTTTTCTATGTTGATTAGACAAGCATCATATTCACACAACCAACTATAAAAGGTATTTATATTAATTACTGTCTCATATGATGATGACATAAAGTACCATAGGTAACATTGTAGGAAAATCATGCAAATGTTGCGAGGAGATATGATTTTACGGTTCCTTATAAACCTAATATTGTTCGAAGCCTCTAGAGTACTAATTGGGCGCCGTACTTCATCATGGCTTGCACATGTGTAGTTCTATGAGATAGTGTGATGAATCTCATTCACAGAGAGTGGTGACTCTTGACAAACATGTGAGTATATGTAACAAGTACATAATACTGAACGGGGTCACTAGTGGATACCCTATGGAATATATTGTCAGATTGTATTAGGATTATCCATTTGACAAATTGTCCTTAGACCTGAGAGATTAACATCTTCTCAGACATCTATCTATATGACTTTGATCTGCCAATCGGCAATGTCCAATACACAGGACTAACTCCGGGTACATTGGGTCATCTACACAATGTTTGGAGAAGTGTGTAAACACTCAATAAGGAATCCACAACTCCTTAATTAGAGATAATGATATCAAGGTGATACTTGTTGAATTGAACTGTTAAATCCAGTACTGGTGCTTTTCGGTAAAATGGTTTTTATCGAAGTTGATATTTTTAATATGGAAAAGTGTATATAAATATATATGTCAGTTCTTTTCTAATGTTTCTTCAAAAGTGTTTTGGAGGTTCAGTTCAATGAAAAAGTAATCATGAGAAAGGGTATTCATAAGTTAGGGACTAAGACAGCGGAATTGTTCCAATCCCGGAAGCTTACAAGTGATATCGGAATGTGGAAGGATTTATTTGTAAATATATTGTGAGATGGCAATTCTCTAATTTCTAGAGGTTAATCATATTGTGTAAATGGACATTAATTGTAATTGGTGGAAGTCCAGGGACTTAGATAACATTCTATGATCCTAATGGAGTTTTAGGATAGGTGTTTCCTAGTAACAATGCTTTAACCAAAAGGTTGAGTACTGGTCCCACAACCGGAAATAGGAGATCCCTTTAGATCCCACACACAAGGACCTTCTTAAAGTATTTAATTTAATTTATAATTAAATTAATTAATTTCTTTAAGTAATCACTATATGGTATAGTGAAGCTCTAAAAGGTGGAATCACATTGGATGTGAAAAACCAAATGGGTAGGACCCATTGGGAATTATTATAAAAGAATAATTCAAGTGACCAAGAGGGTTTTGGAAACCCTTTGGGCGTGTGGAGTGGGGCCCACCTAGGGTGGGACGCCCACTTCATGGAGGTGTTAAATAATAATAATTGTTATTATTATTTAATTAGTATCTAATAACTACCCTCCTTATTTGATAAGGTTAGTTAGTTAGTTAGTTAGAGTTAGTTACTAATTAAAGATTCCTTGTTGGACAAGGATTCTATTAGTTTCTTGTTAATAAAGGAATCTTAATTGGATTAGGATAAGGATAAGATTAGTGGGACACTAATAGATAAGGTTAGTTTCTATTAATGATTAATCCTAATTAATTAGGAAAAATCAAGAATAGAAAGAATTGAGGAATCCTTATTGGATGAGGATTAGGAGTCTTGAGTTGCAAGTAACCCAAACTCTCCTATATATAGAGGTGGATGTCCAAGGCTTGTGACATAAGAAAATTTCCAGATTTTTGGATCTCTCTCTCTCTGCTCAAACCTCACGCTCAAGCCTCCCTCTCTCTAGAGTTGTACGGTCACCCCTCTCCCCTTTCTTCTTTTGTGTGTTCTAAGTTTTGAATAATCAAGAAGAAGAAGATCAAGGATCTTGATCATCAAGAAAGGTTCTTGATAATAAAGATTGGATCTTTATTTCAAGATCATAGAGCTGAGAATTTGGAAGGGCCATTAGCTTCCATTAGAGAAAGCTTTAAAGGAAAAAGAAGGTTCGTGTGAATCGACAGGAGACTTGACACTTGTGAAGTTTTGCGAGTACTATTCTTATGTGGATTTGACTTAACAATTTCAAAGTCGTAAAGGTGAATGTTATTCTAACCATCATTGAATAAAATCAATTAGAATCTTAGTCCGATCTTGGGATTTGATGTATGACCCCCCAAGAACTGTGTTTCTAAAATTAAAAAGAGGCATACTTTCAAGTGTTGCTTTGCTTCCACTATGTTTAGTGTATATTGTTTCCGCTGTGCGTTGTATATTGTTTCCGCTATGTTGTCTTTGTACTCTGACAGGTTTCCATGTGTGGCTTATGTATCATATCGAAGATATGATACGGCGGGAACGAGTCAAAGTATCCCTAATTCTTAGGGGGTATTTTGGGTCGCGACATTGAATGTAAGAAAATCGAGAAAACCAGAAAATTTACAAATTTTTGAAATTCAGTTGGGACTCAATAATTATTAGGGTTCTAATAGAAATTCGTCAAAATCATAACACTGTGTGTCGGTAGACCCTGTGGATGACTGTCTGTCATTTCTTGGTAGTTCATCATCTCAAATGAAGAAACGGTAGCATGTTTTGTGTTCGAAATCAAGAAATTAGTGGGTTTTTCAGTTTTCTTCCGAACTTACTTTTTGCAGTCAAAATGCAATATTTTTCCCAAAATTTCTATAGCATGTGTCAGACGGCCCCTAGTTTGATCACCTGAAGTTTCATCAAAATCAGATGTAATATAGTAGGTTTACCGGGGGGCGTATACGTGAGAAAAGTCAGAATTTAGTCAACCGGTCAAACCGTTGACTCAGTTAATGGGTCACATCACTAGGGTCATGTCCCTTACACATGACCTTGTTCTATAAAAGGGGGCCATCCCCCTCATTCTTCTCCATTTGTGCTCACGGTAGAGAGGTGCTGCGCAACCCCTTTCTAGAGAGAGAAAGTCTAGAAAGAGAGAAAGAAAAAGGGAAGCCATCTTGGGATATTTCGAAGCTCCAGACATGTTGGGAACATCTGATTTCTTTCCCGACGCTTCGATCAGTGTGTAGAGAAAGAAAGTGTTGCGCCCCAAAATCCCCCCTCGGACTTAGGTGAGACTTTAGGTGTGACTATACATAACCTGGCAAACCATTTTGTAAAGAACAAGGCATAAAAGAATAAAATGGAAACATGAAACAGAGTGTGGAAGCTAAAATCGAGTGGAAGCATGAACCAACTTTTTCTTGTTCTATACATAGACTGTATTCCAAGTTCATATGCAAAACATTCAAGTAAAGGTGGACATGCCTACCCATCAAAATACAAAAGTCGTAACACTCTTCCCCTCTCAATAATCCTCTGGAAATGGCAAGCTATCTAGGTTCCTTGCCTCACCATGAGGCTCAACTATCGACTCCTCATATGGTTCCTCCTCGCCAAAGTCTTCCTCTCTCCAACGACTTGGAGCATAATATCTAAGCGTGTACCTGCCGACATCAATATGTACGGCTAAGTATGGAATACTCAGCGAGTATAAGCTCCTAGCTAACAACAGAAATAACAAGCATAAAATCATAAGAAAGTACTTAAAGGAATACAGTTCATAAATCATTCTTAAGCAACCTCTAAAATCATTTGTCAATTCATATTTCTCATGAGTGATTCTTATGAAAGTAAAACACCATATGTGATTCTTATGAGATCATGTGAGCTTATGAGTCTTGTGAGATTTCTTATGAGATCTTGTGAGGTTATGAGTCTTGTGAGGTTTCTTAAGGGATCTAGTGAGATTCTTGTGAGCCTTGCTAGATTCTTGTGAGCAAGAGATTAATACCTTTAACCTTGTGCTACCAATCTCCTTGACTATTCCTCAAGCTTATGAGCACTTCTTGTGAGCAAGAGGTTAGTACCATTAAACCTGGGCTACCAACTTCCTTAACAATCCATTTACTTGTGAGCAAGAGGTTAGCAGCCTTAACCGGGGCTACCAACCTCCTTGACATTCCATTTACTTGTGAGCAAGAGGATAGCACCCTTAACCGGGGCTACCAACCTCCTTGACAATGCACCATAACTATGCGTATGAGATCGTACATGAAATTCTTTATGAGTTTCACTTGTTATTTTGATTCTTAGTGCTTATGAGAAAACCTCGGTTCATACGTGTATCTGTGCTTGTGTATAGCAAGTTGTGGAAATCATAAATCATAATGATATGTTCATTCATGCATAACAATTGGTGATATCATGGTGACACGAATGATAAATATCATATAGCATTTCTACAATCCCATAGACATGTGAGTTCTGAAGGAACATATAGAGTATTTCATTTAAAATTACCAATTGGGGAAAAACCCCTAAGTCTTTCCCTGTCTTAGTTTTAGTCCTCATTCATGCATTTCATCAAACACGAGGCATTCAACATCTTCTTAGGTCTTTTAACTCATGATTTCATAATCGGCATTTCATCAAACATCATATGTTCGTTCATTATGAATACATTGCCCTTTCACCCATTTTGATCACACCACAACATCCACATCCTACATGGAATCCAATCGCCTCTACTATTCATCCATTTTGATATGCTTTAATCTTTCCATTTTAGGTAGATACAATAGGTTTAAACAAAGGAGACATGCATTTCTTTAGAAAACCTAGGTTATTACTAAACCAACTAGGAGGATGTACTAACCTTAATGATTAACTCTTAATCTTGGATAAAAACCCCTTGATTTGGATATCCCAAGCTTGAGGAAGCCAATCTACCTTGAGGAGGAAATCCTTGTTGGATGAGGAAGATCCACCTTGACTTGAGCTCCCTTGATCTCAATCCAAAGCCCTTCCTTGGTTTCTCCCTAATCTCCCATTTTCTTTCTCTCCCTCTTAGGTTTAGGTTAAACCCCCAAATGAGCTCTATTTATAAGCAAAGGGTTTAAAACCCCCAAATCCGGATTCAGCACCTGAGTGCGATCGATCACGCCTCAGGCGATCTGTTGCACTTGAACTCGAACACTTTTGAACCAATTTCCACTGTCTACGATCGATCGCACACCACCAGTGCGATCTATCGCACTTTCACGCGAGGATTTCTAACCAATTTCACCTGTATGCGATCGATCGCCCCGGCATTTTTTCTGGATTTCCCACCTTAGACCCCCTTGGGTGTTTTCCAACCTTGTTTCCCTCATTCTTGGGGGCATTAACCCCTTCTTTTCATGCTTCACATGGCTCATTAACACCCATTTTCTCATAAATTATCTATTCAAATACGGGGAAGGCTAACTGGCCATGAGAATACTATTCATTGGTCATAAAAAGTTCCGGGGTCTTACATCCTCCCCCCCTTACAAAAATTTTGTCCTCAAAATTAGGACGGCATAAAGAGTTACAAGAAAACTAACATACATAACACCAAAAATGAAATCAAACAAACAATTGAGGATATTTTTCTTTCACTTTGGCCTCATGCTCTCATGTAGCCTCTTCTACTGAATGGTGTTGCCATCTCACAAGGACTAATGGGATAGTCTTGTTGTACAAGACATGATCTTGCCTATCCAAGATCTGAACTGGTTGCTCTACTAATGTGATATCCTCCTGGATTTCTACCGGATCAAGCTCGATGACATGGGATGGATCTGAGATATATTTCTGGAGCATGGAAATGTGAAATCATTGTGGACCATTGACATATAAGTGGGCAAAGCAACATGGTAAGCCACCTCATCGACTCTAGTGATGATCTCAAATGGACCCACATATCTCGGGCTGAGCTTTCCTCTCTTCCCGAACCTCATAACACCTTTTATTGGCGAATCTTGATGAATACAAGATCACCAACAAGGAATTCAAGATCCCTCCTACGGGTGTCAGCATAGCTCTTCTGTCGATCCTGTGCGGTCTTTAACCTTTCCCGGATAAGCTTGACCCTATCAATGGTCTGCTCAATCAACTTGGGACCTAACACTTTCCTTTCCCTGACTTCATCCCAGTAAAGAGGAGATTTGCAACTTCTCTCATATATTGTCTCGAAAGGTGCCATTTGGATGCTCGCCTAATAGCTATTGTTGTAAGAAAACTCAACCAAGGGCAAGTGATCTTCACAATTGCCTTTGAAGTCTAGCATACAAGCTCGGAGCATATCCTCTATTACTTGATTTACCTTTTCAGTTTGCCCATCGGTCTGTGGGTGAAAAGTCTTACTAAAGTCCAAACGGGAACCCATGGCGCTCTGAAAGCTCTTCCAGAACCTAGAAGTAAAACTAGGATCCCTGTCTGACACAATGCTTACTGGCACCCCGTGCAACTGTACTACTTCCTTAATATATAATGCGGTAAGCTGGTTCAAGTTGAAGGTAGTCCGATAAGGTAAGAAGTGGGCGGACTTCATCAATCTGTCAACTATGACCCATATTGCATCGGAGTTTTTAGCTGTCCGTGGCAACCCCACAATGAAGTCCATAGAAATGGTCTCTCATTTCCATTCGGGAATAGGGAGGGGCTTCAAAAGACCTATTGGCCCCATATTGACTTGCTGGCACACCAAGCACCGAGACACATACTCCGCTACTTTCCTCTTCATGTCCCACCACCAAAAGTGCATTTTAAGGTTCCTATACATCTTTGTACCTCAAGGGTGTATGGTATACTTAGAACGGTGAGCTTTGTCCAAGATTTCTAGTTTAAGCTTCTTCTCGTCTGGAACACATATCTTCCCCTTGAATGTGATAGTCCCATCACCTTTCACAGTGAAATCCTTACTATCCCTATTAATTGACTTGTCTCGATATGCAAGTAGCTCGACATCTATTCCTTGCAACTCTTGGATCATGGCTAGGATGTAAGGCCTAATGGTGATATTAACCATCACCAGCCCAAAGGTAGGAAGACTGAAACTGATGTCGAGATTAGAAGCATCCTCCAACAACTTCCACTCTTACACCATCATGCGAGCCAAGAGTCCAGGAGGCTTCTTGCTAAGTGCATCGGCCACCACATTTGCCTTGCCTGGATGGTATTGAATAGAGCATTCATAGTCCTTTAAAAACTCCATCCATTGTCGTTGCCTCAAGTTTAATTCCTTCTGGGAGAATAGATTCTTCAAGCTTTTATGTGCGTGAATACATCGAACTGTTCCCCATACAGATAGTGGCACCAAATCTTCAAGGCAAACACCACTGCGACAAGCTCTAAGTTGTGTGTAGGGTAGTTTTTCTAATGATCCTTCAGCTGTCGGGAAGCATAAGTAATAACCTTTTTGTTTTGCATCAAAACACACCCTAAACCGACATGTAAGGCATCACTATAAACTACAAAACCACCACTGCCAGATGGCACTGTAAGGACAGGAGCCATAGTAAGTTGCTTCTTCAACTCCGTGAAGCTACTCTCGCACTTGTCTCTCCAAACAAACTTGGCATTTTTCTGAGTAAGGTACGTGAGCGGTGCGGCTAAACTGGAGAATCCCTCTACAAATCTCCTATTGTAGCATGTCAACCCGAGAAAGCTACGTATCTCCGTAACACTCTTGGATCTCTCCCAGCTCATCACTGCCTCAATCTTTGCAGGATTGACCAAAACACCCTCTGCCGAGACCACATGGCCAAAGAACGCCACCTTCTCCAACCAAAATTCGTACTTACTCAACTTGGCATACAACCTATGCTCTCGAAGCATCTCAAGAATAAGGCGAAGGTCTTGATCATGGTCCTCCCGTGTCTGTGAATACACCAAAATTTTGTTGACAAACATCACAACACATTGATTGAGATAAGGTCTGAACACCCGGTTCTTCAAGTCCATGAACGCCGTCGATGCATTCGTCAGGCCAAAAGGCATGACCAGGAATTCATAGTGCCCGTACCGAGTCTTGAAAGCCGTCTTTGGAACATCTTTTGCCTTGATCTTTAATTGAAGATAACCTAATGTAAGGTCAATCTTCGAGAAGAATCTCACTCCCTTTAATTGGTCAAACAAGTCATCTATCTGAGGCAAAGGATAACGGTTCTTGATCATGACCTTGTTCAATTGTTTGTACTCGATGCACATCCTCATCGACCCATCCTTCTTCACGAAGAGTACAGGAGCTCCCTATGATGATACACTTGGTCAGATGAAACCAAGTTGCTGTAACTCTTCGATCTACTCCTTTATGTCGCGCCCCAAAACCCACCCTAGGAGTTAGAGTGAACTTTGGACGACTAATCATGACTTGCTTGACGACTAACCTGCAAAACCCACAGAGCATATACAAGAGAGGGCAAAACAGCGGAAACATACTCTAACATGGTATAGCGGAAGTCTACCAAACCTCTATGTATATACATAATCAATCCAAGTTTATACAAAAAGAATCCAAAAGAAAGTGCGGACATGCCCACCAAAATACATAAATCTGACTCTCATCGCACCCACAGCTAATCCACTCAGAATCTAACACCACCTACTAATAACCCTCTACGGGAGGTTCCTCCAAAGGCTCCTCAACGTACTCCTCTTCCACCCATGGACCAGGAGCACAAACATCAAATGGAGCAGCAGCTCCCTCAGAACCTGCCGACATAAGAAGTACGGCTGAGCATGGAATACTCAGCGGGTACTAAGCACTAACCAACAGTCATAGCATACAGATAGCATATATAAAGCAGGAAACAATTCAAGCATATAAAGTAGGAATAATTCATATCATGACAATAAAGTAAAGGAGTATATAATCATGCTTGAATTCATAAAAGCCGATAAAACCCTTGAAAACACCGTGCACTTGACTTGACTGAAAATACCATTTCCTTGCTTGAAAACTTGTCATGTTTGTCTTATCTTATCGTATCATGCGTGTCATGTGTGTCATACCATGTCATGCTTGCTTGGGAAAGTAAACTACTTGTGAGGGAAGGGAGACCCTTCTTCCTAAATGCCCATGCTTGTCATGCCGTACCATGTCATGCTTGGAACAGTAAACTACTTGTGAGGGAAGGGACCCTTCTTCCTAAATGCTCATGTCATGTCCTTTCACTTGTGAGATGTCCTTGTGAGATGTACTTACGAGGGAAGGGGAAACCTTCTTATGATATGTATGTACTTGCGAGGGAAGGGAAACCCTTCTTATGATAATGCATGATTGACTTGTCCTTGCCAAGAGCGAGGTAAAACATATCGTAGGATATGTCCCACCTCTAACCATGTTCTTGAAAACCTCGATAAATCATGTAATGCATGCCGTGCTCGTGGGAAACATGTACATGCTTGCATTTAAATTTAAAGATGACATTTGGGTAATTTCACCACACATGTAGCATCAAAGATTGAGCAATGTAATATTCATATTCTTTAGGGAAAGCAAGAAACACACTATCATAGGCCCTAGTAATATTCAGAATTTATTAGGCATGCCTTTACAAATTTTCAGCTCACTTTATTCACCTTGGCATTTCATCAAACAGGGTGTGTTCATTATGGATTTACCCTACAACATGCTTTTCTAGATGGGTTTTACTCAAATCGTACATGTATGTTCATTATTGGAACAATGCCCTTCCCCATTTGTTCATCACACACAACCATTGGCATCCAATCACCCATTCCATCTCCATTCACCATTCACCATTTACCATTCTCCATTCACCATTCATCCATCTCATAGCACATGTATCAATGAAAGAAAAATCAAAAGAAATAGAGGGAGAAGAGGAACTATAACTAGGAGGGTAGTAAAAAGTACCGACCTTGAAGAAATGAGGAAGAAACCCCTTTCCAAAACGACTGTGTAGCTGCTGCCCTAGTTTGAGGAGATGCTCCTCACGAGTTTGTGCCTTGATCTTGAAGAAAAATGGGCTGGAGGTTGATCTAGGGTTTCAAAACCCTTTGATTTCTCTCCAAAATGGAAACCCTAGGTTGGAATCGCCTTCTCCCCTTTCTCCTATTCTCTCAAACTCTCTAAGTGTCGAATGAAGCCCTAAAGGCTCGGGTTAAACTCTTAAGGTAAGAGTGAACTGACCAAAAGACCGTAATACCCTTACTGGGATTTCTGCAATGACGCGAGGACCGTGAATAGTGCTGAACACATTGTGCTGTGAATAGTGCCAACTCGTGGTGCTGTGAATAGTGCCAACTCGTGGTGCTGTGAATAGTGCCAACTCGTGGTGCCGTGAATAGTGCCAACTCGTGGTGCTGTGCATAGTGCCAACTCGTGGTGCTGTGAATAGTGTCAACTCGTGATCCGTGAATAGTGCCAACTCGTGGTGTTGTGAATAGTGTCAACTCGTGGTCCGTGAATAGTGCCAACTCGTGGTGTTGTGAATAGTGCAAACTCGTGGTGCTGTGAATAGTGTCAACTCGTGGTCCGTGAATAGTGCCAACTCGTGGTGTTGTGAATAGTGTCATCTCGTGGTCCGTGAATAGTGCCAACTCGTGGTGTTGTGAATAGTGTCAACTTGTGGTGCTGTGAATAGTGTCAACTCGTGGTGCCGTGAATAGTGCCAACTTGTGGTGCTGTGAATAGTGCCAACTCGTGGTGCTGTTGTCTTAAGTATAGCGTGCCCGAGGTGAGTTGTACAACGTGCCCGTGGTGAGTTGTACAACGGATGCACAAAGTATACGTTATCAGAGTACGTTGTCTGTGCTACGTTATCAGAGTACGACGTCAGAGCACGTCCTTAGTGCCTTCCGAGCTACGATTTCCTACAGGTTCAGACTGTTTTGGCCATATCTTTTGACTCGTTCATCCGATTGTGACGATTCAACTTGCGTTGTGTTCGTACTTCGAAAAGGAACATTTCTAACATTTCAAAATTTCCAATTTCTTCCTTATTTATTAATTATACCTCTTAAAAAGGCAAGAATGACAACGAGAGTGTCATGTATTAACTGTGAAAAGTTCCGGGGCTCTACACTTTAACTCTTTCAACTCTATTGGGGCCATCCTATATGGCGCCCTTGAAATCGGAGCTATGCCCGGGCCAAGATCTATTGTAAACTCGATCTCTCAATCCGGAGGCAATCCAGGTAATTTCTCAGGAAATACATCCAAGAACACACTCACAACCGGAGTGGCTGAGGAGTTTAGTGCCTCTGGGTTCGCTAAGCTTAACGTTGCGAAGCAAGCAATATCTCTTCCTTGTAACCCTCGAAAGTGAAATGGCTTAACTCCTTCTGGCTTGAAATTCACCATCTTCTCAAAACATGCCACGTGTCCGTGGGGAGTAGATAACCAATCCATCCCAAAAATGACATTGAAATCTAAGTCTTAGAAATCCAGGGTTATGAGGTCAGCTAACAACTCATTCTGTCCCAGTTGAACTACACGATCCTTGTATATCCGGTCTGTGTTAACCGATTTGCCCAGCGGAGTCAAAATGGTTAACTCATGCTTCAACGGACTGGACTCAAATGTAAACCCCTTCCTAAAACTAGGCGATACAAAAGAATGAGTGGACCCTGTGTCAATCAACACTCGAGCTAGGCATTCATTCACTAATAGGGCGCCTGTGTGATTGATTAATTCATGTCAATGGATTTAAGGCCTCCCTTGGTACCACGGGCATTTCGCCCGACTGCAACACAGGTGCCTCATCCTGCTTTTTCACATGCCACCCGATATGTACCACCTACATCCTCATCGTCGTTTAAGGAATGCCCTTATTGTGGCCGGAGACACAAGACCGAAGAGTGTCACAAACTTTCGGGCGGGTGTTTTCACTATGGGGATGTGAATCACATGATCTGGGATTACCATCATAGGCAGTTGCAATCCGTCCAGCCTCAGGGGAGTAGGTCCCCAGTTCGACAGACTTCCTAGCAGGTTTCTTCACAGGCTTCTGCATCTAGTCCCTCACGACCCACACAGCCCACACCACTGCCTCTCAAGGGAAACCAGGGCCGGGTCTTTGCCTTGTCTGAACGGGACGCACATGTATCCGATGATGTCATGCAAGGTACGCTATAATACTAAAGTTTCAAGTTGTGAATGGTTGCTATTATATGATATGATTGCTTATGTGTACAATATGTTACCTATACACTGAATGCCTGATATGGGGCTATCCTAGCCATCTTCTCTGTAGAGCCACTGGACTGGCCTCTTACCGTTTCTCTCCACTTGAAGAATTCTTTTAAATTCTTCTCAGCAAGCTTCGCCTTGCTCACAACTTCTCCCCAGGTGCCCACCTGGAACAACGAGACCCTATCTCTAATGGAGGGTTTCAATCCCCGCTCAAACTTTCTGACCCGCATAAGTTCGGATGCGATCAGGTGAGGTGCGAATCTTGAAAACTCTATGAAAGTAGCCTCATAGTCGACTACACTCAACTCCCCCAGCTCAAGAGTCATGAACTTAATCTCCTTCTGTTCTCTAACAGCAACTGGAAAATACTGCTTGTAGAAGACATCCAAACACACCAGCCATGTCCACAGCTCCCCTGACTTGGTGGAATCCCTCTGTCTCTGTGCGGCTCTCCACCAGTGCTCGACCGTACCTTCCATCACAAAGGTGGCCCAGTCCACCCATTGCTCATCCGTGTAGTGGAGGGCCCTAAAAATCTTCTCTAGCTGCATCACCCATGCTTCAGTGACCATGGGGTTAGTAGTACCAAAGAAGTTAGGAGGACGCAATCTCCTAAATGCCTCTAGTCCTGAAGTATGATGTACCAGAGGAGGTGTAGGCGTAGCAGGGGTAACAGCAACAGGCCTTGCTACTAACATAGCCAAAGTCTCAACTATAGATGCAAAAGTTTGAGCAAGGTCAGGTTACTCCTCACCCAAAGGAGCTTCACTTCTACTTCCCCTTGTATTGTATCCATGACCCCGAGCACCGTGTCTCATGATTAAGTCTTGAGAATGAGAGTACAATATGAGTCTAACTTGGATACACATTTAGTAACCATTTCAAAATCACTCCATACACATTAAGTACATGACAACATACCAAGGTATACATACAACATGATAAACATACAATTGTGTTTCTAGCGTATAACACTAAGTTCGGTTGGTCTCCCACTGGTTATGGACTAAGACTAACTTGTTAGTCTATACTTGGAATATGACTCTTTTATAACAGCTAAGGCCTTGTTCAAACATGGTATCAGTTCTATAGGAACTCTAATGCCTAGGCTCTGATACCACTTCTGTCGCGCCCCAAAATCCTTCCTAGTAGTTAGGTGAGATTTTAGGTGTGACTGTACATAACCTGGCAAACCATCTTGTAAAGAACAAGGCATAATGGAATAAAATAGAAACATGAAACAGAGTACGGAAGCTAAAATCGAGCGGAAGCATGAACCAACTTTTTTTTTTCTATACATAGACTGTATTCCAAGTTCATATACAAAACATCCAAGTAAAGGTGGACATGCCCACCCATCAAAATACAAAAGTCGTAATACTCTTCCCCTCTCAATAATCCTTTGGAAATGGCCAGCTATCTAGGTTCCTTGCCTCAACATGAGGCTCGACTACCAGCTCCTCATACGGTTCCTCCTCGCCATAGTCTTCCTCTATCCAAAGACCCATAGCACAAATATCTAAGCGTGTACCTACTGACATCAATATGTATGACTAAGTATGAAATACTTAGTGAGTACAAGCTCCTTGCTAACAATAGTAATAACAAGCATAAAATCATAAGCAAGTACTTAAAGGAATACAATTCATAAATCATTCTTAATCAACATCTAAAATCATTCGTCAATTCATATTTCTCATGAAAGTAAAACACAATATGTGATTCTTGTGAGATCATGTGAGCTTAAGAGTCTTGTGAGATTTCTTATGAGATCTTGTGAGCTTATGAGTCTTGTGAGATTTCTTATGGGATCTTGTGAGATTCTTGTGAGCCTTGCCAGATTCTCGTGAGCAAGAGATTAGTACCCTTAACCCTGGGCTACCAATCTCTTTGACCATTCCTCAAGCTTATGAGCACTTCTTATAAGCAAGAGGTTAGTATCCTTAAACTTGGGCTACCAACCTCCTTGATAATCCATTTACTTGTGAGCAAGAGGTTATCACCCTTAACCGGGGCTACCAACCTCCTTGGCATTCCATTTACTTGTGAGCAAGAGGTTAGCACCCTTAACCAGGGGGCTAGCAACCTCCTTGACAATCCACCATAACTATGCGTATAAGATCGTACATGAAATTCTTTATGAGTTTCACTTGTTATTTCAATTCTTAGTGCTTATGAGGAAACCTCGGTTTATACGTGTATCCGTGGTTGTGTATTCATACATGCATAACAATTGGTGATATCGTGGTGACATGAATGATAAACATCATATAGCATTTCTACAATCCCATAGACATGTGAGTTCTGAAGGAACATATAGAGTATTTCATTTAAAATTACCAATTGGGGAAAAACCTCTAAGTCATATTTTACTTGTCTTAGTTTTAGTTGTCATTCATGCATTTCATCAAACACGTGGCATTCAACATCTTCTTAGGTCTTTTAACTTATGATTTCATAAAAGGCATTTCATCAAACATCAAGTGTGCGTTCATTATGATTATATTGCCCTTCCACTCTTTTTCATCACACCACAACATCCACATCCTACATGGCATCCAATCGCCTCTACTATTCATCCATTTCCATATGCTTTAATCTTTCCATTTTAGGGAGATGCAATCGGTTTAAACAAAGGACACATGCATTTCTTTAGAAAACCTAGGTTATTGCTAAACCAACTAGGAGGGTGTACTAACCTTAATGATTAACTCTTAATCTTAGAGAAAAACCCACCTTGATTTGGAAATCTGAAGCTTGAGGAAGCCAATGCACCTTAAGGAGGAAATCCTTATTGGATGAGTAAGATCCACCTTGACTTGAGCTCCCTTGATCTGAATCCAAAGCCCTTCCTTGGTTTTTCCCTAATCTCTCCTTTTCTTTCTCTCTCTCATAGGTTTAGGTTAAACCCCCAAAACCCCCAAATGAGTTCTATTTATAGGCAAAGGGTTAAAAACCCCTAAATCCGGATTCAGCACCCGCATGCGATCGATCACACACCAACTACGATCGATCGCAAATTCCAGTGCGATCGATCGTGCCTGGGGCAATCTGTCGCACTTGAACCCGAACAATTTTGAACCAATTTCCACTGTCTGCGATCGATCGCACACCACCAGTACGATCTATCGCACCTGGAGTGATCTATCACACTTTCTGTCGCTCCCCAAAATACCCCCTAGGAGTTAAGGGATACTTTAGAGGTGACTACGTGTACCTGTCAAACCATCCTGTAATGCTAGAGGCTAAACATAATATAATACAATGATAATCAGAGCGTGGAAAATAAACATAAGTGCGGAAGCATAAGCCAACTTTTTCTTTTCTTCTATAACTCCAAATAGTATTCCAAGTTAACATATACCAAATACAATCAAAGTAAAGGTGGACATGCCCACCTATCAAAATACAAAAGGAAATCTCTAACCCTCTCCTCTCAACAGTGGTCGAGGTATGGCCACACCTCCAAGTCCCCATCCTCCAGAGACTGCCATGGGATAGGTGGCTGCCTCTCCTCTACATACTCCTCCTCGACCCAAGGCTCAGGGTCGAGGACATCCACAGTACCTGCCGACATAAAAGTACGGCTGAGCATGGAATACTCAGCGAGTACAAACTACTAGCTAACCATAACAATAGCGAAAGCATAACAATAGTGAGCAATACAAGATATTAATTTAAAGCAATAGTGAAAGCATAAGATACATAGCCATATCTTGACATGCGTGTATGAATGCAAAAACCTCGGTAAAACTCATGTCTCGGAAACCTTTTTCGTGTCTCGGTCAAATCATGTATGTGTGTCGTGTCTTGTCTTGTTTTTCATGTCTTGATTTGTTCTTGACTTGTATACTTGTGAGCCAGAGGCTAGCACCCTTCCTTAGGCTACCAACCTCCTTGTCATGTTCTTGTTCCATTTCTCTTGTGAGCCAGAGGCTAGCACCCTTCCTTGGGCTACCAACCTCCTTGTCATGTTCTTGTTTTGTTGTTGATTCAACATGTATAAATACAATCTTGGAAAACCCGGTTTCATGCATGCATATGTACTCGTGTGCGTGCCAATAGTGACAATCATGGGGACACGTGTAACAAGAGGGATATCGCATCATATTTCAATTCATAGTATAACATGTAAGCATTTAGGTGATCAACATGGCATTTGGTCAAGTCATCATTTACAAGAATAATTACATAAAGCTTACATCCATTTCCTTTATCAATTTCATTTATTCTTGGTTTAGGCATATTATCAAACATCCGGTGTGCAACATTTTAGTAGTTTTATTTCCCCTTTTTAGCGCATAAATTTCCAACACAGCATCCAAGTATGTTCATTATTCATAGAGTGCCCTTCCACCATTTTCCATACCCACATTTCACCACGTCCAACGGCATCCAATCGCCTCTACATCCACCATTCATACATACAACCCCACATTCACATTCATCTTGTTTAGGTTTAGGAAGTATAGCACATTTCAAGTAAGGGAAGATACAAGACCAACATCATAATGTCAAAGGGGAAAAACTAGATTATTGCTAAAGAAAGTTAGTAGAGTGTACTAACTTTGAATCGAAGCTTGATCTTGGTGTAGACCTTGATTTAAACTCCAACTTGGAAGAAGAAAGCCCTTACTCAAACTATACTTGATTGGGTAGGAAACCCTCTTGAAAATACCGTAGAGAGTGCTGCCCTAGCTTGAGAAGGGAACCCCACACGAGCTTAAGCCTTGAACTTGAAGCAAAACGAGTTGGGTGAGCTAGGGTTCTTAAACCCCTTTGATTCCTTCTCCAATGGAAAACCCTAGTTGCAAATCCCCTTCTCCTTTCACTCTATCTCTCAAAATCCCTTAAGTGCTGTGAATGAAGCCCTAAAGGCTCGGGCAAGCCCTTATGGGTAAGGGTTTAAACCCCAAAAGATGAAAAATCCCTTAATGAAAATTCTGAAAAACAGGAAGACCGAGCGATCGGTGGTTATGACCGATCGATCGGTTGCCTACCGAGCGATCGGTGTTATTTACCGATCGACCGGTCAAAAACTCACTCTCTGGAAAATTTCCCCATACAAATTTTTCGACCAGTCGATAGCCTCCGATCAATCGGTTTTGGACCGATCGGTCGCTCCATGGACCGAGCGATCGGTGCTCTGCTGGTCCCGACTGTTTTGGCCATATCTTTTGACTCGCTCGTCCGATTTCGACGATTCAACTTGCGTTGGATTCGTCTCTCGAAAACGCACATTTCTGATGTTTCAGAATTTCCGATTTCTCCCTTATTTATTAATTACACTATGAAACGGCCAATTAGCTACGAGAGTGCCATTCATTAAAGATGAAAAAGTCCGGGGTGCTACATTCTCCCCCCCCTTACAAAAATTTCATCCTCGAAATTTGGACAATGCGTGCTTTACAATTTAAACAACTTAGCATAACAATTCGAAACTAAATTACAAGTCATACACAAAATCATTCAAACAACTCGGGGCACTTCGCCTTGACTTCGGCCTCACGTTCCCATGTAGCCTCTTCTCGAGCGTGATGCTACCATTGCACGAGAACTAGCGGAATAGTCTTGTTGCGAAGTACTTGGTCTCTTTGATCCAAAATATGAACCGGCTTCTCAACCAAAGTGAGATCCTCTCGAATCTCAACCGGATCAAGCTCGATGACGTGAGAAGGATCCGGGATGTACTTCTGAAGCTGGGAGATATGAAACACGTTGTGGACCGCCACCATGTGAGCGGGCAAAGCAACACGGTAAGCAACTTCACCGACTCGAGTAATGATCTCGAATGGACCCACATATCTCGGGCTAAGCTTGCCTCTTTTCCCGAATCGCATAACACCCTTGGTCGGTGAAATCCTGATAAACACAAAGTCACCGACTCGGAATTCAAGATCCCTCCTTCGGTTGTCAGCATAGCTTTTCTGTCTGTCCTGTGCGGTCTTCAACCTCTCCCGTATAAGCTTGACCCTATCCGCGGTTCGTTCAATCAACTCGGGGCCTAAAATCTTTCTTTCTCCAACCTCATCCCAATACAAGGGGGATCTACAACTTCTTCCATATAAGGCTTCAAAAGGTGCCATTTGTATGCTTGCTTGGTAACTGTTATTGTAAGCGAATTCCACCAAAGGTAGGTGATCCTCCCAACTTCCTTTAAAATCCAACATACAAGCTCGGAGCATGTCTTCTATCACTTGATTCACCCTCTCTGTTTGCCCATCGGTCTGTGGGTGGAAAGCCGTGCTAGAGTCTAGTCGAGAACCCATAGCATCCTGAAAGCTTTTCCAGAACCTGGATGTGAATCTTGGGTCTCTATCCGACACAATACTCACTGGCACCCCATGCAATCGGACTATTTCCTTGATGTATAGCGCCGCTAACTGATTGGAGTTGAATGTAGTCCGGTACGGTAAGAAATGAGCGGACTTCGTGAGTCTATCAATAACTACCCATATAGCATCGGTCTTCTTGACCGTCTTCGGCAATCCCACGATAAAGTCCATAGAGATATGTTCCCATTTCCACTCGGGAATAGGGAGAGACTGCAAAAGACCCGCCGGTCTCAAATGCTCCGCTTTCACCTGTTGGCACACCAAACACCGTGCCACATACTCCGCAACCTCCCTCTTCATGTTTCGCCACCAAAAGTGACTCTTGAGGTTCCGGTACATCTTCGTACCCCCAGGATGCACTGTGTACTTTGAACGGTGAGCTTCATCCATGATCTCTCTTCGAAGGTCTGCATTGGCTGGGACACAAAGTCTTCCCTTGAATGTAATAGCACCCCGGCTATTGAGAGAGAAGTACGTACTACCCTTGGCAATTTTCTTGTCCCGAAAAGCCAATAAGTCAGCATCCGTGGCCTGGTACTCCTGGATCAAATCTATAAGGTACGGCCGAACCGTAACATTTGCCAAAACAGGACTGCAGAGAGAATCATTCACACTAATGTCCAGATTTGCCAAATCGTCAACAGTCTCCATTCCTGCACCAACATGTGAGCCAACAACCCCGATGGTTTCCTACTCAAAGCGTCTGCCACCATATTTGCTTTTCCCGGGTGATATTGGATCGTGCACTCATAGTCTTTTAAGAACTCAATCCAACGCCGTTGTCGCAAATTGAGCTCTTTTTGGGAAAAGAGATATTTGAGGCTCTTGTGGTCCGTGTACGCATAGAATTCCACCCCGTACAGATAATGTCGCCAAATTTTGAGAGCAAACACGACCGCCGCAAGCTCCAAATCGTGAGGGGTAGTTCTTTTCATGCTCTTTCAACTGCCTTGATGCATAGGCAATGACTTTCTTGTGTTGCATTAGGACACACCCGAGTCTGACGTGCGAGGCATCACTATACACCTCATACCCAAAAGGTCCAGATGACACAGTAAGGACAGGGGCTGTGGTGAGGCGTTTCTTCAACTCTTGGAAACTTACTTCACATCGGTCACTCCAACTGAACTTTGCACTTTTTCTTGTCAAGTAGGTGAGAGGTGCAGCCAAACTGGAGAATCCCTCCACAAATCTCCGGTAGTAGCCTGCCAATCCAAGGAAACTACGTATCTCCGTGACGCTCTTGGGCCTCTCCCAACTCATGACTGCCTAAACCTTGGCTGGATCTACAGAAATGCCCTCGGCCGACACCACGTGTCCAAGAAATGCGACCTTCTTTAGCCAGAACTCGCACTTACTCAATTTGGCATATAGCCTATGCTCTCTCAACATCTCCAGAGCAAGGCGGAGGTCTCGTGCGTGATCTTCCCGTGTCTGGGAATACACCAAAATGTCATCAATGAATGCAATCACGCATCGATCCAAGTAAGATCGAAACACCCGGTTCATCAAATCCATGAATGCCGCCGGTGCATTCGTCAGCCCAAAAGGCATGACAAGGAACTCGTAATGCCCATACCGAGTCCTGAAAGCCGTCTTCTGAACATCTTCCGCCTTGATCCTTAATTGGTGATACCCCAATCTAAGATCAATTTTGGAGAAGAATATCGCTCCCTTCAGTTGGTCAAACAAGTCGTCTATCCTTGGCAAGGGATAACGATTCTTGATAGTTACCTTGTTCAACTGACGGTAGTCTATACACATCCTCATAGACCCGTCCTTCTTCTTCACAAAGAGAACCGGAGCTCCCCACGGTGAGACACTTGGTTGGATGAAACCAAGTTGTTGTAACTCCTCAATCTGTTTCTTTAATTCTTCAAGCTCTATAGGCGCCATTCTATATGGTGCCCTTGAAATCGGAGCGGTACCCGGAGCAAGCTCTATAGCGAATTCAATCTCTCTATCAGGAGGTAATCCGGGAAGTTCTTCCGGGAACACATCTAAGAACTCACTCACAACTGGAATAGCCGATGAGTTTTGCGCTTCTGTGTGTGCTATACTCAAGGCTGCGAGGCGAGCAATGTCCCTCTCTCTTAATCCTCGGAAGTGAAAAGGCTTACCCCCTTCCGGCTTGAAATTCACCCTCTTTTCAAAACACGCAACATGCCCGTGATGGTTTGCCAACCAATCCATACCAAGAATGACGTCAAAGTCTAAATCTTGGAAATCCAAAATGATAAGATCGGCCAACCAATTCACAATCTCTGAATATCTTGTTCGTGTCAACTGACTTACCGAGTGGAGTTGCAATGGTCAACTCCCGCTCTAACGGAATAGCCTCAGTCAAAAATCCCTTCGCGAAACTAGGTGACACAAAGGAGTGAGTGGATCCTGTGTCGATCAATACTCGGGCGAGACACTCGTTCACTAATAAAGCGCCGGTGCGATTAAGTAGCTACTATTAGTAGATTTCAAACAACAACAAGCATCATACAAAGGTAACCCTTAGTATAAATAATCACATAATAAACCATATAAATTTACACAACTTAGACTCTAGAATTTTTTTGCGTACCTTGCACGACATCGTCGGATGCACGTGCGTCTCTCTCCGATAGGGCGAAGACTCGGCCCTGAGTGGCTGGGCGAGGAGGCCGGGTAGACTGTGAGGCCCTCGAAGCCTGAGAAGAGCTAGGCTGAGATGTCTGCCTAATCGGGGGCCTGCTCCCCGAAGACTGAGCTGGCAATCGACGTCGGGGACAATCCCGAATCATGTGGCCCTGGTCGCCACAATGAAAACAGCCTCCTGTAGCCTTCCGACATTCCTCTGCTGGATTCCTCCTTCCACAAAGGGTGCAGACATCATGTGAATAAGTTGGAGGAGTATAACCCGTAGCCTGAGTCACTGCGGGGCGAGGAGCATACGAGGTAGCCGGGCGAAAAGCCGGTGGAGCACAAGGGCAGGGAGCCTGTGGTGCCGAGTACCTCCTCTGTGACTGAGCCGGCCCTGCGGACTGATACAAGCTAGTCCTTGCTCTCTTCTCCCCTGAACTACTAGACTGTCCCTTTTCTATTCCTCTTCTCTTAAAGAACTCTTCGGAATTCGACTCGGCCAACAATGCCTTGTCCACAACTTTTGAATATGTCTCATGTCGGAACATTGAGACACGATCCTTGAGGTAGGCCTTCAACCCCCTCTCGAATTTCCAGGCCTTCATAGCCTCGGTAGCTATTATGTGTGGAGCAAATCGAGATAGCTCTGAGAACTTGGCTTCGTAAGCCGCTACAGACATATTACCTTGCTCCAAGGTAATAAATTCAATTTCTTTCTTTTCTTTCATCCCAACCGGAAAGTACTTCTTGTAGAAAACGTCCAAGAATTCTCCCCATGTCCATTCTTGGCCTTGCCGGGTCCACTCTCGGGTCTGAAGTGCAGACTTCCACCAATGGTCGGCCTCGCCTTCAAGCATAAAGGCAGCCCATGTGACCCTCTCTACTTCCGTAGGTGCCAATACCGAGAATATCTTCTCAAGTTGCCGAATCCAACCCTCGGCGACAAGTGGATCAATGCTTCCACAAAAAGTTGGAGGCCCGGAAAGCTTCTATCCCGGCTTGGGCTTGGTTAGGAGGAGCCGGTATAAGTGCCGCATTAGGCGGAGTGGCCAGTTGCCTTGCTGCCAACATAGCCAAAGTCTCGGCTATGGATGCAAATGCTTGGGCAAGGCCGGGTTGATCATCACCCGATGGAGCATCACCTCCATTGCCCCTCGTGTTGTACCCGCGACCCCAGGTATTGCGTCTCATGATTTCTCCTGAGAACGACAATACAACATGAGTCTAACTTGGATACGCATTTAGTACAATTTTCGCAATTCACTCAATACATATTCATCAAGCATATTTAATAAGCATAACACAATTAACGCACACATGGTATACACAACAATGGCATCACATACAATCCATGTTCCTAGCGTAGGACTCCATGTTCGGTTGAAGTTCAACCTACTTTGACTAGGACTAACTTGTTAGTCCATACTTGGAATACAACTCTTTAAGGTAATTCCTAATACCTAGTTCAATCATGGTATCATTCCTATTTGACCCTAGGGACTCTAATGCCTAGAGCTCTGATACCACCTCTGTCGCGCCCCAAAATACCCCTAGGAGTTAAGGGATACTTAGAGGTGACTACGTGTACCTGTCAAACCATCCTATAATGCAAGAGGCTAAACATAATATAATACAATGATAATCAGAGCGCGGAAACTAAACATAAGTGCGGAAGCATAAGCCACTTTTTCTTTTCTTCTATAACTCCAAATAGTATTCCGTTAACATATACAAATACAATCAAGTAAAGGTGGACATGCCCACCTATCAAAATACAAAAGGAACTCTCTAACCCTCTCCTCTCAACAGTGGTCGAGGTATGGCCACCCTCCAAGTCCCCATCCTCCAGAGACTGCCATGGGATAGGTGGCTCCCTCTCCTCTACATACTCCTCCTCGGCCCAAGGCTCGGGGTCGAGGACATCCACAGTACCTACCGACATAAAAGTACGGCTGAGCATGGAATACTCAGCGAGTACAAACTACTAGCTAACCATAACAATAGCGAAAGCATAACAACAGTGAGCAATACAAGATATAATTTAAAGCAATAGTGAAAGCATAAGATACATAGCCATATCTTGACATGCGTGTATGAATGCAAAAACCTCGGTAAAACTCATGTCTCGGAAACCTTTTTCGTGTCTCGGTCAAATCATGTATGTGTGTCGTGTCTTGTCTTGTTTTTCATGTCTTGATTTGTTCTTAACTTGTATACTTGTGAGCCAGAGGCTAGCACCCTTCCTTAGGCTACCAACCTCCTTGTCATGTTCTTGTTCCATTCTCTTGTGAGCCAGAGGCTATCACCCTTCCTTGGGCTACCAACCTCCTTGTCATGTTCTTGTTCCATTTCTCTTGTGAGCCAGAGGCTAGCACCCTTCCTTGGGCTACCAACCTCCTTGTCATGTTCTTGTTTTGTTGTTGATTCAACATGTATAAATACAATCTTGAAAACCCGGTTTCATGCATGCATGTGTACTCGTGTGCGTGCCAATAGTGGACAATCATGGGGACACGTGTAACAAGAGGGATATCGCATCATATTTCAATTCATAGTATAACATGTAAGCATTTAGGTGATCAACATGGCATTTGGTCAAGTCATCATTTACAAGAATATTACATAAAGCTTACATCCATTTCCTTTATCAATTTCATTTATTCTTGGTTTAGGCATATATCAAACATCGGGTGCAACATTTTAGTAGTTTTATTTCCCCCTTTTAGCGCATAAATTTCCAACACAACAGCCAAGTATGTTCATTATTCATAGAGTGCCCTGTCCACATTTGCCATACCCACATTTCACACGTCAAAGGCATCCAATCGCTCTAAATCCAAATTCATAACATAAACCCCACATCACATTCATCTTGTTTAGGTTTAGGAAAGTTATAGCAATTTCAAGGAAGGAAGAGACAAGACCCATCATAATGTTCAAAAGGGGGAAAAAAATGATTATTGACTAAAGAAAGTTAGTAGAGGTGTAATAACTTTGAATCGGAAGCTTGACTGGGTGTAGACCTGATTTAAACCCAACTGGAAGAAGAAAGCCCTTCGCAAACTTACTTGATGGGTAGGAAACCCTCTAACAAATACCGTAGAGAGGCTGCCCTGAGCTTGAGAAGGGAACCCCACACGAGATTGAGCCGAAACTGGAACACAACGAGTGGGGTGAGATAGGGTTCCTTAAAACCTTTGATTCCTTCGCCAATGGAAACCTAGTGCAAATCACCTTCTCCTTTATCTCTATCTATCAAAATCCCTTAAGTG
>CM026566.1:10024087-10132498 GCA_015143295.1 Tetracentron sinense | reverse complement strand
GGCAAACCATCGGGGCGAAGCCTTACATGGGAAGGGTTTAAAATCCCCAAACGATGAAAAATCCCTTAATGAAAATTCTGAAAAAACAGGAGGGGAAGGGACAGAACGAAGCAGATCGGGGGGTTTAACCAGAGCGACGGTTTATTACGAATGGGAGAGACACCGGTAAAAAAACTCACTCTGGAACATTTACATACAAATTGTATCACCCGTCGATAGCCTCCGATCAATGCGGTTTTGGATCACCCCCCCCGAGTCGGCGCGCTCCATGGAAAGCCCCCCCCCCCCCCCCCCCCGCCCCCCCCGAGCGATCGGGTGCTATGCTGGTTCCCGACTGTTTGGCCATATCTTTATGACACGCTCGGTCAGATTCGAGATTCACTAATGGTTGAATTGTCTACTCGAAAACGCACATTTCGGATGTTTCAGAAATTTCCGATTTCTCCCTAATTGATAATTTTAACACTATGACAACAGGAACCAATTAGCTTACGAGCGTGCCATTTCATTAAACGATGAAAAGAGGTCCGGGGTGTACATCTCCCCCCCTTACAAACAATTCCACCTCCTCGAAATTTGAGACAATGCGGGCGGGTACAATTTAAACAACGTAGCATAACAATGCGAAATCAAATGTACAAAAGGTCCTACAAAAAATCATATCAAACAACTACGTGAGGACTTCGCTTGACTTCGGGACCTCCACGGTTCCCAGTAGCCTACTTCGCGACGTGCGATACCTTAGGCACATACGAGAAACTAGCGGAATGTTTGTGAGGAAGGACTGGGTCTCTTGATCACAAAGATGGAACCACGGACTTCTCAACCAAGTGAGACCTCTCGAATCTCAACAGGATCAAGCTCGATGACGTCTGAGAAGGATCGGGGATGTACTGATAAAGCTGGGGAGATATGAAAACACGTTGTGGACCGCCACCATGTGAGCGGCAAAGTCAAACACGGTAAGCAAACTTCACCGACTCGAGTAATGATCCGAAAGTGGACCCACAGATCTCGGGCTTAGCTTGCACTTTTGCCCGAATCGCATAACACCCTTGGTCGGTGACATCCTGATAAACACAAAGGATCACGACTCGGAATTCAAGATCTCCTCCTCGGTTGTCAGCATACCTTTTTGTATGTCCTGTGCGGATCTTCAACCTTCCGATAAGCATTGACCATAGCCGCGGTCGTTCAATCCAAGCGGGGCCTAAAATACTGCTTTTCCAACCGCATCCCAATACATAAAGGGGGATCTACAAATTCTTCCATATAAGAGCTTCAAAAGGGTGCATTATGCTTGCGGGATTAAACTGTTATTGTAATGCGTAATTCACCAACGGGAGGTTGATCCTCCCAACTATCCTTTAAAATCCAAAATACAAAGCCGGAAGCATTCTCTGCTATCACTTGAGTCAACCTCTCTGTTCTGCAAGTCGGTGCTGTTGGGGTTGGAAAGCCGTGCTAGAAGTCTAGTCGAGAACCCATAGCATTCTGAAAGCTCATCCAGAAAACCTGGCCGGTGAATCTTGGGTCTACGATCCGACACAATACTCATGGCACCCCATGCAATTCGGATATTTGCCTGGATGTATAGCGCGATAACTGATTAGGGAGGTTTGAATGTAGTCCGTACCGGGTATGAAATGAGAGGACTTCGTGAGTGCTAGACCGAGATCAAGAGCTATCGCAGGATAGCAGCGGTCTTCTTGACCGTCTGGATGCGTTTAGGCAATCACAACGAATAAGTCTCAGTTAGAGTATGTGCCCAAAGTTTCAGACTCGGGGGAATAGGAGAATCTGATGCAAGACCCGCCGGTCTTCAACAGATGCTCCGCTTACACCTTGTTGGCACAACCCAAACACGTGGCCACATAAATACCTCAAACGACCTCCCTATTACATGTTCGCACCAAAAGTGACTCAGAGAGGTGTACGGTAATCTTCAGTACCCCCAGGAGTGCACGGTGTACTTTTGAACGGTGAGCTCATCCATGCTCTATCTCGAAGGGTCTGCTGGGGGGAAACAAAGTCTTCCCTTGAATCTCAATAGCACCAGGGTATGAGAGGAAAGTACGTACTACACTTGGCAATCTTTCGTGTCTCCAGAAAAAGCAATAAATTCAGGCATTCCGTGGCCTGGTATCCTGGATCAAATCTATAAGGTACAGGGCGAACCTAACCATTGCCATAACAGGACTGAGAGAGAATAATTCACACTAAGTCCAGGATTTGCCAAACGTCAACGTATCCATTCATGCAACACAACATGTGAGCCAACAACCCCCCTGAGTCACGACACCCACGGATGGTTCCTACTCCAAAAAGGTCGCACATATTTGCTTTTCCGGAGTGATCGTGGATCGTGCACTCATCGTCTTTTAAGAACTCAATCAAGCGCCGCTTGGTCGCAATTGAGGCTCTTTGGGAGAAGAAAAGAGGCTATGTAGAGCTCTGTGGTCGTCCGTACGCCGCTTACTCCACCCGTACAGTACTTTCTCCCACTTTTCGATCACCCACTCCCTCCGCCATCTCCAAACTCTTATGGTTAGTTTTTTCATTCTCCCTTTCCTCTTCTATACCTTCCTTCTTTTCACATCTTACACCCCCCTATCTTCCTTAATCTCCCAATCAACCCCGTATGCCTATACCAAATAGCGTTCTATGTATTTTTTTTTGGTACAAGTAATTCCCTGGGCTTTGTGTGAGGCGTTTATTCAAGCTCTGGAAACTTACTTCCACGTACTCCATACGGATTTTGTTATTTCTCTTCTTGCAAGTATTTTGGTGTTTGAGGGCATGTCTCAAACTGGAGAATCACTTACCACATACGAGGGGTGGGTATTGGGATGTTGTTTTTTTGTTTTGGTTTGTTCGGAGGTCTGTTTGTGGAGTTTATTAATTCCAAGAGGAAAATAACGTATCTCCGTTTGGAGCTGATTGGGCCTCTCACTAAGGCAGGAATGACTGCCTATAACCGTTGCTGGACAGCGTACCGAAAATTGAGCACTACGTCAGGACACCACTGAGTGTCCAAGAAATCCGTCGACCTTCGTTAGCCAGAACTCGCACACTGACTGGATGAATTTGTGTAATTTAGGCGCCTATGCTTGCTCTCGAACATCTACAGAGAAGAAAGGAGGAGGAGGTCCGTGCGTGATCTTCCCCGATGTCTGGAATACACCCACAAACCCCTGTCAATCAATAGAAAACTGCAACAAGCACGACAAGTAAGATCGCAACACCCGGTTCATCAAATCCTAGAAGCAAGAATTGCCGCCGATGTGGCATCATCAGCTCAAAGCCTGACCAGGAATGTAATGCAACCATACCGAGTCCGTAGAAAGCCGTCTTCTGAAACTCTTACGCACTTATCCTTAATTGGTGATACACCAATCTTAAGATCCAATTTGGAGAAGAATATTCGCTCCTTCAGGTGGGTCAAACAAGTCGCTATCCTTGGCAAGGGCTAAGATCTGAAGTTACCTTGTCAACTGCGGTAGTCTATACCATCCTATAGACCCGCCGTCTTCTTCACCAAATGTAGAACCGGAGCTCTCACCACGGTGAGGAAATGGTTGGTGAAACCAAGTTGTGGTAAACCTCCTCAATCTGTTTCTTTAAGTCTTCAGCTCTATAGGCGCCATTCTATATGGTGCCATTGAAATCGGGAAGCGGTACCCGGAGCAAGCTCTATAGCGAATTCAATCTCTTCTATCAGGAGGTAATCGGGAAAGTTCTTCCGGGGAACACATCTAAGAAACTCACTCCACCGGAATAGCGATGAGTTTTGCGCTTCTGTGTGTGCTATACTCAAGGCTGCGAGGCGAGCAATGTCCCTCTCTCTTAATCCTCGGAAGTGAAAAGGCTTACCCCCTTCCGGCTTGAAATTCACCCTCTTTTCAAAACACGCAACATGCCCGTGATGGTTTGCCAACCAATCCATACCAAGAATGACGTCAAGTCTAATCTTGGAAATCCAAAATGATAAGATCGGCCAACCAATTCACAATCTCTGAATATCTTGTTCGTGTCACAACGTGACTTACCGGCAGTGGATAGGTTGAATGGTGTCAACCTCACGCTCTAACGGAATTAGCTATCAGTCAAAGAACCCTTCGACGAAACTAAGGAACGGTGACCCAAAGAGGAAGTCGATCAAATACGAGGGCGAGACATCGTTCACTATAAAGCCGCCGGATGCGATTAAAGATAGCTACTATTGTAGATTCAAACACAACAGAGCATCATACACAAAAGGTAACCCTTAGTATAAAGTAATATCAATAATAAAACCATAAAATGTACACACTTAGACTCTAGAATTTTTTTGCGTAACCTTGCCCGACAATCGTCGGAGGCACGTGCGCTCCTCAGATGGGCGAGACTCGGCCCTGAGTGGATGGGCGAGGAGGCCGGCGGTAGACTGTGAAGGGCCCTCGAAGGCCTGAGAAGAGCATAGAGTGTAAAAAAGAGTCTGCCTAATCGGGGGCACTGCGCCCCGAAGACTGAGGCAATTGGCAACGACGCGGGGACAATCCCGAATCATGTGGCCCTGGTCGCCACAATGAAAACAGCCTCTGTAGCCTTCCGACATTCCTCTGCTGGATTCCTCCTTCCCAAAGGGTGCAGACATCATGTGAATAAGTTGGAGGAGTATAACCCGTAGCCTGAGTCACTGCGGGGCGAGGAGCATACGAGGTAGCCGGGCGAAAAGCCGGTGGAGCACAAGGGCAGGGAGCTGTGGTGCCGAGTACCTCCTCTGTGACTGAGCCGGCCCTGCGGACTGATCAAGCTAGTCCTTGCTCTCTTCTCCCTGAACTACTAGACTGTCCCTTTTCTATTCCTCTTCTCTTAAAGAAACTCTTCGGAATTCGACTCGGCCAACAATGCCTTGTCCACAACTTTTGAATATGTCTCATGTCGGAACATTGAGACACGATCCTTGAGGTAGGCCTTCAACCCCCTCTCGAATTTTCCAGGCCTTCATAGCCTCGGTAGCTATTATGTGGGAGCAAATCGAGATAGCTCTGAGAACTTGGCTTCGTAAGCCGCTACAGACATATTACCTTGCTCCAAGGTAATAAATTCAATTTCTTTCTTTTCTTTCATCCCAACCGGAAGTACTTCTTGTAGAAACGTCCAAGAATTCTCCCCATGTCCATTCTTGGCCTTGCCGGGTCCACTCTCGGGTCTGAAGTGCAGGACTTCCACCACTGGTCGGCCTCGCCTTCAAGCATAAAGGCAGCCCATGTGACCCTCTCTACTTCCGTAGGTGCCAATACCGAGAATATCTTCTCAAGTTGCCGAATCCAACCCTCGGCGACAAGTGGATCAATGCTTCCACAAAAAGTTGGAGGCCTCATCCTCCGGAAAGCTTCTATCCCGGCTTGGGCTTGGTTAGGAGGAGCCGGTATAAGTGCCGCATTAGGCGGAGTGGCCAGTTGCCTTGCTGCCAACATAGCCAAAGTCTCGGCTATGGATGCAAATGCTTGGGCAAGGCCGGGTTGATCATCACCCGATGGAGCATCACCTCCATTGCCCCTCGTGTTGTACCCGCGACCCCAGGTATTGCGTCTCATGATTTCTCCTGAGAACGACAATACAACATGAGTCTAACTTGGATACGCATTTAGTACAATTTTCGCAATTCACTCAATACATATTCATCAAGCATATTTAATAAGCATAACACAATTAACGCACACATGGTATACACAACAATGGCATCACATACAATCCATGTTCCTAGCGTAGGACTCCATGTTCGGTTGAAGTTCAACCTACTTTGACTAGGACTAACTTGTTAGTCCATACTTGGAATACAACTCTTTAAGGTAATTCTAATACCTAGTTCAATCATGGTATCATTCCTATTTGACCCTAGGGACTCTAATGCCTAGAGCTCTGATACCACCTCTGTCGCGCCCCAAAATACCCCCTAGGAGTTAAGGGATACTTTAGAGGTGACTACGTGTACCTGTCAAACCATCCTATAATGCAAGAGGCTAAACATAATATAATACAATGATAATCAGAGCGCGGAAACTAAACATAAGTGCGGAAGCATAAGCCAACTTTTTCTTTTCTTCTATAACTCCAAATAGTATTCCGTTAACATATACCAAATACAATCAAAGTAAAGGTGGACATGCCCACCTATCAAAATACAAAAGGAACTCTCTAACCCTCTCCTCTCAACAGTGGTCGAGGTATGGCCACACCTCCAAGTCCCCATCCTCCAGAGACTGCCATGGGATAGGTGGCTCCCTCTCCTCTACATACTCCTCCTCGGCCCAAGGCTCGGGGTCGAGGACATCCACAGTACCTACCGACATAAAAGTACGGCTGAGCATGGAATACTCAGCGAGTACAAACTACTAGCTAACCATAACAATAGCGAAAGCATAACAACAGTGAGCAATACAAGATATTAATTTAAAGCAATAGTGAAAGCATAAGATACATAGCCATATCTTGACATGCGTGTATGAATGCAAAAACCTCGGTAAAACTCATGTCTCGGAAACCTTTTTCGTGTCTCGGTCAAATCATGTATGTGTGTCGTGTCTTGTCTTGTTTTTCATGTCTTGATTTGTTCTTAACTTGTATACTTGTGAGCCAGAGGCTAGCACCCTTCCTTAGGCTACCAACCTCCTTGTCATGTTCTTGTTCCATTTCTCTTGTGAGCCAGAGGCTATCACCCTTCCTTGGGCTACCAACCTCCTTGTCATGTTCTTGTTCCATTTCTCTTGTGAGCCAGAGGCTAGCACCCTTCCTTGGGCTACCAACCTCCTTGTCATGTTCTTGTTTTGTTGTTGATTCAACATGTATAAATACAATCTTGGAAAACCCGGTTTCATGCATGCATGTGTACTCGTGTGCGTGCCAATAGTGACAATCATGGGGACACGTGTAACAAGAGGGATATCGCATCATATTTCAATTCATAGTATAACATGTAAGCATTTAGGTGATCAACATGGCATTTGGTCAAGTCATCATTTACAAGAATAATTACATAAAGCTTACATCCATTTCCTTTATCAATTTCATTTATTCTTGGTTTAGGCATATTATCAAACATCCGGTGTGCAACATTTTAGTAGTTTTATTTCCCCTTTTTAGCGCATAAATTTCCAACACAACATCCAAGTATGTTCATTATTCATAGAGTGCCCTTCCACCATTTTCCATACCCACATTTCACCACGTCCAACGGCATCCAATCGCCTCTACATCCACCATTCATACATACAACCCCACATTCACATTCATCTTGTTTAGGTTTAGGAAGTATAGCACATTTCAAGTAAGGGAAGATACAAGACCAACATCATAATGTCAAAGGGGAAAAACTAGATTATTGCTAAAGAAAGTTAGTAGAGTGTACTAACTTTGAATCGAAGCTTGATCTTGGTGTAGACCTTGATTTAAACTCCAACTTGGAAGAAGAAAGCCCTTACTCAAACTATACTTGATTGGGTAGGAAACCCTCTTGAAAATACCGTAGAGAGTGCTGCCCTAGCTTGAGAAGGGAACCCCACACGAGCTTGAGCCTTGAACTTGAAGCAAAACGAGTTGGGTGAGCTAGGGTTCTTAAACCCTTTTGATTCCTTCGCCAATGGAAAACCCTAGTTGCAAATCCCCTTCTCCTTTCTCTCTATCTCTCAAAATCCCTTAAGTGCTGTGAATGAAGCCCTAAAGGCTCGGGCAAGCCCTTATGGGTAAGGGTTTAAACCCCAAAAGACGAAAAAGCCCTTAATGAAAATTCTGAAAAACAGGAAGACCGAGCGATCGGTGGTTATGACCGATCGATCGGTTGCCTACCGAGCAATCGGTGTTATTGACCGATCGACCGGTCAAAAACTCACTCTCTGGAAAATTTCCCCATACAAATTTTTCGACCAGTCGATAGCCTCCGATCGATCGGTTTTGGACCGATCGATCGCTCCATGGACCGAGCGATCGGTGCTCTGCTGGTCCCGACTGTTTTGGCCATATCTTTTGACTCGCTCGTCCGATTTTGACGATTCAACTTGCGTTGGATTCGTCTCTTGAAAACGCACATTTCTGACTTTCAAAATTTCCGATTTCTCCCTTATTTATTAATTACACTACGAAACGGCCAATTAGCTACGAGAGTGCCATTCATTAAAGATGAAAAAGTCCGGGGTGCTACACTTTCGCCCGAGGTTTTCTGACCAATTTCACTTGTATACGATCGATCGCTCCTAAACTGCGATCGATCGCACCTGGCATTTTTTTTGGATTTCCCACCTTAGACCCCCTTGGGGTGTTAACCTTGTTTCCCTCATTCTTGAGGGCATTACTTCTTTGCATGCTGCACATGGCTCATTAACGCCCATTTTCTCATAAATTATCTATTCAAATAAAGGGAAGGCTAATTGGCCTTGAGACTACTATTCATTGGTCATTAAAGTTCCGGGGTCTTAAAGAAAGAGGAAAAGTTAGAGAGAGAAAGTAAAGGTTAGAGAGAGGGATGCTCTACCTTGTTGTTGATCGTTCTTCTGAGCGTGTTGGCAGTGTTTGTTTTTTCCCAAATCATCTCAAAATCCGTGTAGGGAGGTAAAACTCTTTCCCTCTCTTCTATTTTCTATTTTTTAAGCTATATTTTGTAAGTGGAATGGATGTTTTTGTTGGCCAGGTAATGACCCTAAAGGGAGGGTGAATAAGGTCTAAGGAAGATTTAAAATTATGAACTACAAGTTCAATAAGCGAAATAAAATAAAATATGCAACAAGCTAAAACAATAGAATATTAAAAGAAGGAGAGAAGAGATAAAGAGAGTGCAAACTCAAGATTTGTTTACGAGGTTGAGCAAACCAGCCTACTCCCCGCCTCAGCTTTCAGCTAGAGGATTCACCACGGTTCCTTAATCGCACAACTCCTTCACGGGTGGAGTCCAAACCCTTACAATCTCTCTTACAGGTTGAGATAACACCTTTACAAGCTCTCTTTTAGGCCAAGCTAAAGCCTTTCAAGAGCACAACCTTCTCTTGAGAAAAGTGAGGCAACACCTTCAGTGCAAGAACCTTGAATTCTTGACTGACTTCAATAAATGAGTTATGAATTGAAAATCCAAATTGAAAGCTCCTTAATGAGCTGGATAAGAGTGAAACATAGACTCTAATAAAGTCTCTCAAAGGAAATAGGAGTTGAGTAAGCTCAAGAGAAATTTTTGGGGATTTTCTAAGTATGAGAGTGAGTGAGAATCAATAGCAATGAATAAGTGATCAGTAGGAGTTATTGTTGTGATCAGTCGTTCTTGTTTGTTCATAAATGAACTCCTTTTATAGCATTTGATCCAATAGTGCCGTTAGGGAAGCATTAAATGCTTTTAGGTCTGTTGCAAACTAGCCGTTACAATGATTTTTTAGTTTAAGACATGATTTCGTTGACGAAGTGGAGTTCCTGTCGCGACCCAAAACCCACCCTAGGAGTTAGAGTGAATCTTGGACGACTTAATCATTACTTACATGACTTGCTTGACGAACCAACCTGCAAAACTCACAGGACATATACAATAGAGGATAACAGCGGAAGCATAACTATAAAACACAACGGAAGTCTAACAAACCTCTAAGTATATATATACACATGGTCCAAGTTTAATACCAAAGAAAACAAAACAAAGAAAGTGCGGACACGCCCGCCAAAATACATGGATATAATCACTCATGCTCACCCACAGCTAAACCACTCAGAATCTACAACCACCTAATGGTAACCCTCTACTGGAGGTTCCTCAAAAGGCTCCTCGACGTACTCCTCCTCCACCCATGGACTCGGAGCGCAGATATCAAATGGAGCAGCTGCTCCGCCGTCACCTGCCGACATAAGAAGTACGGCTGAGCATGGAATACTCAGCGGGTACTAAGCACTAACCAGTAGTCATAGCATACAGATAGCATACATAAAGGAGGAAGCAAGTTGCATATATAGAACATGAATAATTTAGATCATACAAGGAAGCAAAACAATTTATAATCATGCTTGTATTTCGTAGAAAGCCGATGAAACCTCTTGAAAACATCGTGCACTTGACTTGACTTGAAAATACCATTTCCGTGCTTGAAACTTGTTATGTTGTCTTATCTTGTCATATCATGCGTGTCATGTCATGTCATGCGTGTCATGCGAGTATCATGCTTGCTTGTTCATAATTTAAACATGTTCACATGCCTAGTTGCCGTTCATAGCCCGTCACAACTAGTACCCTATATGCAGATGGGTATGCCTAGTTGCCGTTCATAGCCCGTCGCAACTAGCATCCATGCAGAATGTGAATGCCGAGTTGCCGTTCATAGCCCGTCGCAACTAGCATCCATGCAGAATGTGTGATGCTATGTTATGCATGTCATGCCATGCTATGCTATGCGTGTCATGCGATGCTATGCATGTCATGCGAGGGGATGGGAGACCTTTCCCTATGCAATGCATGATTTGTCTTGCCCTTGTCAAAGCAAAGTGAAACATATCTTAGGATATGCCCCACCTCTACGTCCCATACTCAAAACATCGGTAAATCACATCATTCCATGCGTGCTCGTGAGATCGTGTGCATACTTGCATTTGGAATTAAATATGACAATTTGGAGTGATTCACAAGGCATAGCATATGACAATTTAAGTAATTAATAATCTACACATTTTAAGAAATGTAAGAAACACACTATCATGAACCCTAACAAATTTCAAGAGCAATTAAACATGGGTTCCCTTAATTTATCATTCATTTTGTTCACCTTGGCATTTCATCAAACATGGGGTGTGTTCATTATTCACTTAAACCTAGATCATGCTTTTCTATGTGGGTTATGCTCACATCACACTTGTATGTTCATTATTAGTACAATGCCCTTTCCCATTCGTTCATTACATCATCCACACGGCATCCATTCGCCAACATCCATCTCCATTCACCATTCATACCACCAATCTCATAACACATATATATGTGAAGGGAAACAAGGAGAAACAAAGGAAAAAGGGAAGCTATAACTAGGAGGGTAGTAAGAAGTACCGACCTTGAAAAGATGAGGAAGAAACCCCTCTTCCAAACGACCGTGAGTTGCTGCCCTAGCTTGGAACACGAGCTCCACCCGAGCTTGAGCCGAGATCTTGAAGGAAAACGTGCTTGAGGATGATCTAGGGTCTCAAACCCCTTTGATTTCTCTTCAAAATGAAAACCCTAGGGTTAGGAAAACCTTCTCCTTTCTCTCTATTCTCCCAAATCTTCTAAAGGTTGAGAATGAGCCCTAAAGGCTCGGGCAATCCTATATAAGAAAGGGTATAACACCCGAATGCCGAAAATGCCCTTAGTGAAAATTCTGTAAAACGCGAGGACCGAGCGATCGGTGTTAATGACCGATCGATCGGTTGCCTACCGAGCGATCGGTGTTTATGACCGATCGACCGGTCAAAAACTCACTCTCTGGAAAATTTCCCCATACAAACTTTCTGACCGCGCGATAGCTACCGATCGATCGGTTATGGACCGATCGATCGCTGACTGGACCGAGCGATCGGTTCTCTGTGTGTCTGGACTGTTTTGACCATATCTTTTGACTCGCTCGTCGGATTTCGACGATTCAACTTGCGTTGGGTTCGTCTTTCGAAAACGCACATTTCTGACGTTTCGGAATTTTCGAGTTCTCCCTTATTTATTAATTAGACTACAAAAATGGCCAATTAGCTACGAAGGTGCTATTCATTAAGGATGAAAAAGTCCGGGGTGCTACAGTTCCCATTTGAGTTCATCGCCGAATTCAAAAGACAAAATTGAATTCTAAAAAATCCTGTAATGACTTTGTCGCCGAATTTAACCCAACCAAAGATTTCATTGACGATTTCATGAGACATAATTAAATTTCAAAAATTCTATCATGACTTTGTCGCCGAATTCAATCTACCCAGATAATTCGTCAACGAATTCAAAGCAAAAATTTTGAATTCTGTCTTAGACCAGACTGTAGGTATGAGATAGATTTCCTAGGTCAATTAGCTATCCTCTTATCATGTTTTTATGATCCATTAGGGCCTTAAATTGATTTCAAAGAATGTCCTAGGCTCCTATGGTCAATCTGTGGTTCTTGAGCTTTTCAACTTACCCTTCTTTTGAGGACTTTTTACATAGGTCCTATGAACTCTTCAAAGAAAAGAAAGTACATTGAGAGATGAACTAGGCTTGATAGAGGTCTTGATTTTTCCTTTTGTCTTCAGTGAAACCATCTTGGACTATTGTCTGGTTTTTGGCTCTTCTTCTTGTGTACATTGAGTTGAACTTCGTCTTGGGTATTTTCCATCCTTTTTCATGATTGGAGTGCTATTAACCTTATCTTCTGAAATATTCAAGCACCTAAACAAGATTATTAGTACCAATGTTTTCATTTCATTATTATGTTATTATCAAAATTATTAAGGGTACTTATGGTTGTAACCCTGAGGCTAACAATCCCCCCCTTTCTGATGATGACATAACAATGTAATGAAATGGGGTTAATCTCCCTTTCACAACATGTTTTTCATGAAAGATCCCCCTTAACATATGCATTGAAAAATAATAATAGTAGTTGTTATTTAGATGCATATTAATAGTGATTTGAAGGATTTATCACTTTGTTTAGATACAAAGAGAAGTTTCACAAAGATGAGTTTCAAAGTTGATTTCTGTTCATAATATATTGGATCAAGATAGATAAGTCAAGGATAAAGAATTAAGATGTCAAAATAGGAATCAAATATGTATATACTGCCAAAGATGCAAAAAAATATATCATTTCTCAAATCAAATTTGCATTACATTCATTGAATCAAGTTTGCATTACATTCATTGAATCAAGTTTTCATTCATTACATTTTTCTCCCCCTATGTCATTATCAAAAAAAAATTAAAGATCTTAAATACAATTACATCCCTTCTGCTTTTTGCTTTTTGATGAGGTCTGCAACCTTTTTGAGCACATCTTCTGATTGCTCAGCTGGATCTTCAAGGTCAGGAAAGGGAGGAGAGTCATCAAGGGAGTCTGAGGAAGAGGAGGTGGTATCTGAGTCAGAAGGAAGGGTGATGATAGGAGACTCTTTAGACTGACCCCTTTTGGAAGGGGTTACCTTCATTGGTCGTTTGCCTTTGGAAGAAGGAGGAGCTTGAGAGGGAGGATGAGAAGGAGTGGCTCCACTAGCCAAACTAACCAGAAAATTATTCATTTTCTTCAACTCATCAGTGGCCCGCAAAGTAATGGAGGCAGCTATGGAATCATGCTCTGCCATATCCACAGGAAGCTTGCCTTGAGTCTTCAACTGAAGAGCTGAGGATTCTACTAGTTTGTGGATTAACTTAGTGACCTTCTCCATTCTGATACTTTCTTCTGATTGTTTTTCCCCCAATCTATGAAGGAAAGAAGACATAGAGTCAACTCTATCTTTGGTGACTGAGGCATCCATGTTAACTGTCCCTAAGACTGAGTAGGTGGCATCTGCACACTCTCTAAGATCATTATGAACCGTGGCTAGAGAGGACTGGACTGCATTGGGGATGTTGCTCATCTCAGTCTAAAGAGCTATAAGGTGGGAGAGAGTAGTTGACTAGAGGGTCTGAAGGTTTTCCCTTGATTCGAACTGAATGGCAGCAAGGCTTTCCCTAGACTCAACCATGAAGGAGAGCAAGGAAGCTCTCATTTCCTCTTGAAAGGCCTATTGGCTCAACCTCATTTCTAGCTGGAAACTTTCCAAGCTGGAGGACATAGAGGTAATCTGCCCTGCCATGATACTCAAATGCTCCTCTGAAGCTACTGGCCTACTGGGCACCTCATAGAATTGACCAGGGTCCTCAAAGTGAGGGGACACTTGTCTATGAGAGCTCTCAGGAATCTCTTCAGTATCCACAAAATCAAACCAATCCGGAAACTCATTTCTAGGGTGCTGCTCACCCTGAGGGTCCTCTTGTCCAACAGAAATGGGCTGCTGCTCAGCCTAGTGTTCCACCTCTGGCACTAACTCTTACTGCTGCTTAATCTGATGCTCTACTGTGGGTGCAACTGAAGAGGTAGTGATAGATGGAGAGGGAGCAGGAATAGGCATAGAAGGAGGAGGGATAGGTGTTGGAGTACTAGAAGGAAGGAAGGAGGACTAAGAGGCAGAGGGTTTGGGAGTCTAAACCTTCTAGGTGTCATTGCAGGTATAGCCCATTCTTTGAATGGTTGCCTTGCTATAAATGGAGGAATCATCAGGGGTGACAAAATTTGTTTGAAATGATAGGGGAACATTGAAATGTTTAAAGATTTTAGTCAGGGCCTGACCAAAAGGGAGACACCCTGATTTTCTCTTAAATGTATCATTCATACAATGGACAATGATGTAAGAGAAATCAATGGGGGTGGTGGTTAGGATGCACCACATAAGAAATACATCAAAGTAGGTGAGATACTCCCTACCACCAGCCCTAGGAACTAGGTTATAGGTTATTATATGGTGAATGAGTCTAGCTATGAGGGTAAGGTCTTTAACCTTAGGTTGAAAAGGAGTGGAGACTTCTTGGTTTATGCACATCATTTTTAGTGCTTCAACCACCTCAAATCCTTCATGACTGGTCCATTGACCATTCACAAAAGTTTGAAGGGTACACTAAGGAATTTTCAAAATTGAGGACAATTGATTTAAATAAAAAGAAATGTTTTTACCTAAGACAAACGAAGTAATAAGAGATTCAGATTGATTGAAATGGAAATGAGTGCAGAAGAGTTTAACTAACTCAGGAAACATAAGTTCGTTGGACTCAAGAAATTTATCCCACTTTAGGGCAGAGAAAAGGGTTTTTATGGGTTTTAGCCCATAAGCATCAAGACTAACGAAATTGACAACTTTACCATACAAAGGGGAACGAGATAAGAATTTTTCTTTGAATAACTTCTCACATTTTGCTTCTTTGCACTTCAACGGGACTGGAGTTGAACTTGAAGCTGGTTTTTTCCCTTTGTCAGTTCTTGATTTTTTCTTTGGTGGCTCTATTGATGCATTCTTCATTCTTGGAGGCATTTTCTGAGAAATTTGGAAAGATTTGCTGGGTTTTTGGAAGAAAGAAGGGTTCACGAGCAATGGAATAGGAGTTATGGAGGGAAAGATTAGGTTTGAAAAATTCAGATTTGGGGGTTACTATTTATACCCACGACTCAATTCGTCGCCGAAATGGGTTTCATCCCTGAATTCGTCGCCGAAATTGAGTTAGGAACCCTAATGTTTTTAATTTCGGATTGACTTCGTCGACAAAATGGACAAGTTTTCCAGATTTGTCGCCGAAGAGGATATAGAAAACATTATGTTTTCCATTTCACTAAAGAATTCGTCGCTGAAATCAAATTCCAGATTGAATTCGTCGCCGAATTGAGTTGTAGAGCCCTGGAACCCAAGTTCACTATGCTAGGAATAGTGTTAGTGAATAGTGCCTTGTGTGTGTGTGAAAAAGCCTAAGGTATTCCATTTTGCTCTTGGTAGTGTGGTGAGCTAAGTGAAGATTTTAGGTGAGGATATTGAGTCTCAAGAGAGAGTATAAAGATACTCTAAGTGGGTAAAAAAAAAGGGGATAAAATACCTTAAGTGGTTAATGGGTTGTAATTAGTGAAGAGTGCTAGTGCACGAGACATAAAGAGGCTAGGGCCTCTCATGCTTATGGGTGCGAATTCAATGATCACCTAGGTGGGATGAAAACCTATGAGAAATGATTCATAAGGTGTGAGTGGGATGTTGGACCCAAGGAAGAAGAGTGAAGCACTCGACTATTCTAAGCGTCAACAAGGGTTATGCCTTAGCATTACCCTTAACTTTAAGAAGCCTTAGTTCAATGGCCGTTGATTGAAATCAAGTGATTCTTCAAGTTTTGGAAAGGTATTGGAACCCTCTTCAAGTTTCATGTTTATCATTTTTCACGATTTTGAGTCGGGGTTAGGTTAAAAGTGGGAATTCCAAAATCGGGTCGACTATAAATCTGGTCTGTCGCAACCCACTACAGACCAGTCAGCTTTAGGGGCATTTTGATCCATGAGTAAAGAAGAATTAGAATTTTTACAAAACATGAAAGTTGTTCCTCTTTGAAAGATGAATGCAACGCAAGTTGAATCGTCAAAATCCGACGAGCGAGTCAAAGTTATCGCCGAAATATGAAAATGCAAAAAAATCTGGAAAAATTTTGTTCCAGGTTTGATCGTTCGTACACGACCTACGAATGATTGTAGCGACGCTACGAATGATCGTAGAGTTGCTACGATTGATCATAAGGCTCCGAAAATGCTGTAAATCCACTGGGAAACCTACAATCAATCGTAGGAAGCCTATGAACGATCGTAGACACGCGAATCCAACTTTTTGAGCGTGATTTTAAGGGTTTTCTCCCCCTTTCCCTATAAATAGAGGATCTTTTTGAGGGGTTTTGGCTTAACCCAAACCTAAGGAGAAACCTTGAGAGATTGAGAGAGGGATGATTTCCAAGGGAGGGCCTTCACTCTCCAGGAGAGATTGAGCGATTGTGAGCCCAAAATCCGTTCCAAAGGCTTGAATTCACACAAATCCAAGTCACAAACCTTAGAGATCGCTTCCACCAAGCTCGTGCAAGCTATAGATGCGTGGATCTTCGACCTTGGAGTTTGGGAAAGCTTCCACAAGCTTGGATCTTGCTCCCACGACCTCCTAAGGCATTTTCCCCAATCTTTCAAGGTAGAACAAACTGCTAACTCTTTGTTAGGATTCTATTAAGGTTTCTTTGATTCTTTTCCTCAAAACTTGTCATGATATGAGATGGAATATTGTGTATGGAGGTTGGTTGGGTGATGGATGCCAATGGATGGTGTGTGGTGTAATGACTTAGTGTTTGTTGAAATGTCTCAAAGAAAAATGAATGAATGAAATGACACGAAGAAGGGGGTTTTTATGTGAGACTGTAAATACACTCTCCAATTTGCAAAAATTAATATTTATGAACATTTACTAAGAATTGAGGGTAAGGGTTGATGAAAAGAGTATGGGATACTCTAAGGAATTAAATGATGTGGTTTATTTATAAACTAAAGCATGTTCAAGTTAAAATATTAAAGAAATGAATAGGAAATATGGTAGTGGTGTGAACATGAAATAGCATGTAAATGGAATGGAATGAAGGGACTTGTGAGGAATCATCTAAATTAAAAATGCATGTAATTTGAATACGTGTGAATTCCGGGACATGTCATGATGTGTTATTAGGCGGTATAAGATGCACGAATTATTGAATGAATGAAATGAATCGCCCTAAATCACTCGTTGTTTATTAATTACAAATGCCATGAATGTTTACATTCAAATACACATGTACATTGGTGAAACCATCACATGTAGCACGCTAGGAAAAATGCATGCATATGACAAGTCAGTGAAATACAAGTAAATGAACATGAACAAGAAAAACCATAAGGGAACAAGAAAGCATGAGAAGTAAGCTAATGTGTGCCGTCCAGTACATAGTTTGGGCATTAGTGAAAAGAAGAACATAGATGCTAATGTGTGCCGTCCAGTACATAGTTCGGGCATTAGTGATCTAGCTAATGTGTGCCATCCAGTACAGAGTTTAGGCATTAACAAAACAAGACAACAAGATGCTAATGTGTGTCGTCCAGTACATAGTTCAGGCATTAGTGATCTCCAAGCAAGCAAACAAGACAAACACGATGCTAATATGTGCCGTCTAGTACATAGTTCGGGCAGTAGTTAAACAAGTGATAATACACTAATGTGTGTCATCCAGTACATAGTTCGGGCATTAGTTAATCAAGCAAGACAAGAACAAGTAAACAAGCAAGTCAAGAAACGAGAAAAACAAGTCAAGTGAACATGTGTGCGTGAAATGCATGTGTGGGGTGTGTGTGAACTAAACAAGTTAAGCAAACAAAACAAGTGAACAAGTGTATGTGAAATGTATGTGAGATGTGTGTGGGGACTAAACCGAACAAGTAAGACAAGAAACAAGACATGAACATGGATTGAAATGATATTGCTTGTCTTATTATGATTTGATGTGTTTCCTTTCTATTCCTGTCTTGCACTTGTATTGTTGTATTAATGTTTCGTAACATTGCTAGTTAGTAGTATGTACATGCTAAGTATTCCATGCTCAGCTGTACTTTCATATCGGCAGGTACTGAGGATACCCTCAACCTCGAGTCTTGGGTTGAGGGATAGTATGTAAAGGAGAGAGAGCCCGCTATTCTGAAGCAGTCGCAAGCAGATAGAGACCTCGACATGTGGCCATACTTAGATTACTGTTGAGGGGAGCGATAGTGGGATCTTGTCTTTTGTATTTTGATATTTTGATAGGTGGGCATGTCCACCTTTGCCTTGATGTTTATGCTTGTACATGTAAACTTGGAAAACAGATTTCCTTATATGGAAAAGAAAAAGTTGGCCATGAGCTTTCATACTCTGATTAATATCATTATTATGTTACAATTATCTTGTTCATTACAGGATGGTTTGTCAGGCACCAATAGTCACCTCTAAAGTATCCCTTAATTCATAGGGGGTATTTGGGGCGTGACATCAGTCCTAAATTTGAAGAACTAATTTCTTGAATTTCTTTTAGCTATTTTCCTTAAAATTATTGGTTCATTAAAGCATCTAAAATCATCATAAGGGATTCAAATCATTTTTCCAAGTAATCAAATAGGTTATAGATAAATTGATTCAAGGATTTTAAATTTTGATTGCTTTTGATCATTCGATCAGCTCACTAAGATCAGCCATACCCAATTCTCTTCTCAAAGCACTAAACCTATTAGATTGTAGAGGTTTGGTAAAAATATCAGCAAGCTGATTAATTGTATCCACAAATTCCAAGATAACATTTCCATTTTGCACATGATCTCTAATAAAATGATATCTTATTTCTATGTGTTTAGTCCTTGAGTGTTGAATAGGATTTTTAATCATACAAATTGTACTTTTTACATCCATTTGATATAATTTAAATTCTTCATGACTGGCAAATGCAAGTAACATTCTTATAGCTTCTAGTCTAGCAACATGGGTAAAAGTTTCATCATAGTCTATCCCCTCTTCTTGGTTGTAACCTTGAGCTACTAATCTTGTTTTATTTTTAACTACATTCCCATTTTCATCTTTTTTATTTCTGAAAACTCATTTTGTACCAATTATAGATTTATCATTTGGTTTAGGTACTAAATTCTAAACTTGGTTTCTATCAAATTGATTTAATTCTTCTTGCATAGCTACGCCCCAAGATTCATCTTCAATAGTTTCTAAGGCATTTTTTGGTACAATTTGACTTAGGAAGGCAAGATTCATTAGATTTCTTCTTGTTCTAACCCCTTGTTCCATATTACCAAGAATTAGTGTCACGCCCCAAAATACCCCCTAGGAGTTAAGGGATACTTTAGAGGTGACAACGTGTACCTGTCAAACCATCCTGTAATGCAAGAGGCTAAACATAATATAATACAATGATGATCAGAGCGCGGAAACTAAACATAAGTGCGGAAGCATAAGCCAACTTTTTCTTTTCTTCTATAACTCCAAATAGTATTCCAAGTTAACATATACCAAATACAATCAAGGTAAAGGTGGACATGCCCACCTATCAAAATACAAAAAAAGAACTCTCTAACCCTCTCCTCTCAACAGTAGTCGAGGTATGGCCACACATCCAAGTCCCTACCCTCCTGAGACTGCCATGGGATAGGTGGCTCCCTCTCCTCTACATACTCCTCCTCGACCCAAGGCTCGGGGTCGAGGACATCCACAGTACCTGCCGACATAAAAGTACGGCTGAGCATGGAATACCCAGCAAGTGCAAACTACTAGCTAACCATAACAATAACGAAAGCATAACAACAGTGAGCAATACAAGATATTAATTTAAAGCAATAGTGAAAGCATACGATACATAGCCATATCTTGACATGCGTGTATGAATACAAAAACCTCGGTAAAACTCATGTCTCGGAAACCTTTTTCGTGTCTCGGTCGAATCATGTATGTGTGTCGTGTCTTGTCTTGTATTTCATGTCTTGATTTGTTCTTGACTTGTATACTTGTGAGCCAGAGGCTAGCACCCTTCCTTAGGCTACCAACCTCCTTGTCATGTTCTTGTTCCATTTCTCTTGTGAGCCAGAGGCTAGCACCCTTCCTTGGGCTACAACCTCCTTGTCATGTTCTTGTTCCATTTCTCTTGTGAGCCAGAGGCTAGCACCCATCCTTGGGCTACCAACCTCCTTGTCATGTTCTTGAGTCATTTCACTTGTGAGCCAGAGGCTAGCACCCTTCCTTGGGCTACCAACCTCCTTGTCATGTTCTTGTTCCATTTCTCTTGTGAGCCAGAGGCTATCACCCTTCCTTGGGCTACCAACCTCCTTGTCATGTTCTTAATGCATTTCACTTGTGAGCCAGAGGCTAGCACCCTTCCTTGGGCTACCAACCTCCTTGTCATGTTCTTGCTTCATTTCATATACAAATACAATCTTGGAAAACCCGATTTCATGCATGCATGTGTGGTCTGTGTAGCACTTGTAATATCATGATGACAATATGACATGAAGAGTAGTGTATAGCAATTCAATCCACAGTATAACCATATAGGAATTTGAGTAATCTACGTGGCATTTGATTAGTTCATCATTCATAAGAACACATGCATAAGGCCTACTTTCATTTTCTTCATTTATGTCATTTATTTCTAGTTTAGGCATTTTGTCAAACACATAACATGCAAGGTTCCTTAATGGTTCATCTTCTTCTTTTTAGTGCCTACTTTCCATCCAAAAATCAAGGTATGTTCATTGTTGGTGAAATGCCCATCCTCCATTTTCCATTCTTCACACCACACATTCATACACCATACATTCGGCATCCCATCGCCTCAATCAACCTCTCATCCATGCATCCACACCATTTTCCTCACCTTGTTTATATTTAGTGAATATGATACATTTCATGAGGGAAAAATACATAGTAGCAAAATCATATAGTTCATAGAAAAACTAGGTTATTGTTAGGGGAAGTTAGTAGGGTGTACTAACCTTGAATCAAGGCTTGATCCTTGGTAGGGACCTTGATTGAAGCTCCAACTTGAAAGATGAAGCCTTTGCTTGAAAGAAGCTTGAGTTGGGGAAGAAATCCCTTTTAAAAACGTGCGTGAGGGATGCCCTAGCTTTTAGAATGCACCCCACCCGAGCTTGAGTTGAAATCTTGAAGAAAACGTGCTTGGGGAATATCTAGGGTCTTCACCCCTTTGATTTCTTCTCCAAAACAAACCTAGGTTTAGGAAACCCTTTTCTCTTCTCTCTTATCTCCAAAATCTCTCTAAATATCATGAATGATGCCCTAAGGCTCGAGCAAGCCTTAAGGAGAAAGGGTTTAACCCCCAAAAGACGAAAAAGCCCTTACTGAAATTTCTGCCAAAACGTGAAGGCCGAGCGATCGGTGGTTATGACTGATCGATCGGTTGCCTACCAAGCGATCGGTGTTATTGACCGAACGACCGGTCAAAAACTCACTCTCTGGAAAATTTCCCCTTACAAAATTTCTGACCGTGCGATAGCTACCGATCGATCGGTTATGGACCGATCGATCGCTTACTGGACCGAGCGATCGGTGCTCTGTATGTCTGGACTGTTTTGACCATATCTTTTGACTCGCTAGTCGGATTTCGACGATTCAACTTGCGTTGGATCCATCTTTCGAAAACGCACATTTGTGACGTTTCAGAATTTCTGATTTCTCCCTTATTTATTAATTACACTACGAAAATGGGCAATTAGCTACTAGAGTGCCATTCATTAAAGATGAAAAAGTCCGGGGTGCTACATTCTCCCCCCCTTACAAAAATTTCGTCCTTGAAATTTGGACAATGCGTGCTTTACAATTTAAACAACTTAGCATAACAATTCGAAACAAAATTACAAGTCATATACAAAATCATTCAAACAACTTGGGGTACTTCGTCTTGACTTCGACCTCACGTTCCCATATAGCCTCTTCTCGAGCGTGATGCTGCCATTGCACGAGAACTAGCGGAATAGTCTTGTTGCGAAGTACTTGGTCTCTTCGATCCAAAATATGAACCGGCTTCTCAACCAAAGTGAGATCCTCTCGAATCTCAACCGGATCAAGCTCTATGATGTGAGAAGGATCCAGGATGTACTTCCGAAGCTGGGAGATATGAAACACGTTGTGGACCGCCGCCATGTGAGCGGGCAAAGCAACATGGTAAGTAACTTCACCGACTCGAGTAATGATCTCGAACGGACCCACATATCTCGGGCTAAGCTTGCCTCTTTTCCCGAATCGCATAACACCCTTGGTTGGTGAAATCTTGATAAACACAAAGTCACCGACTCGGAATTCAAGATCCTTCCTTCGGTTGTCGGCATAGCTTTTCTGTCTGTCCTGTGCGGTCTTCAACCTCTCCCGTATAAGCTTGACCCTATCCACGGTTCGTTCAATCAACTCGGGGCCCAAAATCTTTCTTTCTCCAACCTCATCCCAATACAAGGGGGATCTACAACTTCTTCCATATAAGGCTTCAAAAGGTGCCATTTGTATGCTTGCTTGATAACTGTTATTGTAGGCGAATTCCACCAAAGGTAGGTGATCCTCCCAATTTCCTTTAAAATCCAACATACAAGCTCGGAGCATGTCTTCTATCACTTGATTCACCCTCTCTGTTTGCCCGTTGGTCTGTGGCTGGAAAGCCGTGCTAAAGTCTAGTCGGGAACCCATAGCATCCTGAAAGCTTTTCCAGAACCTGGATGTGAATCTTGGGTCTCTATCCGACACAATACTCACTGGCACCTCATGCAATCGGACTATTTCCTTGATGTATAGCTCCGCTAACTGATTGGAGTTGAATGTAGTCCGGTACGGTAAGAAATGAGCGGACTTCATGAGTCTATCAATAACTACCCATATAGCATCGGTCTTCTTGACAGTTTTCGGCAACCCCACGATAAAGTCCATATAGATATGTTCCCATTTCCACTCGGGAATAGGGAGAGACTGCAAAAGACCCACCGGTCTCAAATGCTCCGCTTTCACCTGTTGGCACACCAAATACCGTGCCACATACTCCGCAACCTCCCTCTTCATGTTTCGCCACCAAAAGTGACTCTTGAGGTTCCGGTACATCTTCGTACCCCCAGGATGCACTGTGTACTTTGAACGGTGAGCTTCATCCATGATCTCTCTTCGAAGGTCTGCATTGGCTGGGACACAAAGTCTTCCCTTGAATGTAATAGCACCCCGGCTATTGAGAGAGAAGTCCATACTACCCTTGGCAATTTCCTTGTCCCGAAAAGCCAACAAGTCAGCATCCGTGGCTTGGTACTCCTGGATCAAATCTATAAGGTATGGCCGAACCGTAACATTTGCCAAAACAGGACTGCGGACAGAATCATTCACACTGATGTCCAGATTTGCCAAATCGTCTAACAGTCTCCATTCCCGCACCAACATGTGAGCCAACAACCCCGATGGTTTCCTACTCAAAGCGTCTGCCACCACATTTGCTTTTCCCGGGTGATATTGGATCGTGCACTCATAGTCTTTTAAGAACTCAATCCAACGCCGTTGTCGCAAATTGAGCTCTTTTTGGGAAAAGAGATATTTGAGGCTCTTGTGGTCCGTGTACACATAGAACTCCACCCCGTACAGATAATGTCACCAAATTTTGAGTGCAAACACGACCGCCGCAAGCTCCAAGTCGTGAGTGGGGTAGTTCTTTTTATGCTCTTTCAACTGCCTTGATGCATAGGCAATGACTTTCTTGTGTTGCATTAGGACACACCCGAGTCCGACGTGCGAGGCATCACTATACACCTCATACCCAAAAGGTCCAGATGGCACAGTAAGGACAGGGGCTGTGGTGAGGCGTTTCTTCAACTCTTGGAAACTTACTTCACATCGGTCACTCCAACTGAACTTTGCACTTTTTCTTGTCAAGTAGGTGAGAGGTGTAGCCAAACTGGAGAATTCCTCCACAAATCTCCGGTAGTAGCCTGCCAATCCGAGGAAACTACGTATCTCCGTGACGCTCTTGGGCCTCTCCCAACTCATGACTGCCTCAACCTTGGCTGGATCTACAGAAATGCCCTCGGCCGACACCACGTGTCCAAGAAATGCGACCTTCTCTAGCTAGAACTCGCACTTACTCAATTTGGCATATAGCCTATGCTCTCTCAACATCTCCAGAGCAAGGCGGAGGTCTCGTGCGTGATCTTCCCGTGTCTGGGAATACACCAAAATGTCATCAATGAATGCAATCATGCATCAATCCAAGTAAGATCGGAACACCCGGTTCATCAAATCCATGAATGCCGCCGGTGCATTCGTCAGCCCAAAAGGCATGACAAGGAACTCGTAATGCCCATACCGAGTCCTGAAAGCTGTCTTCTGAACATCTTCCGCCTTGATTTATTAATTGGTGATACCCCGATCTAAGATCAATTTTGGAGAAGAATCTCGCTCCCTTCAGTTGGTCAAACAAGTCGTCTATCCTTGGCAAGGGATAATGATTCTTGATAGTTACCTTGTTCAACTGATGGTAGTCTATACACATCCTCATAGACCCGTCCTTCTTCTTCACAAAGAGAACCGGAGCTCCCCACGGCGAGACACTTGGTTGGATGAAACCAAGTTGTTGTAACTCTTCAATCTGTTTCTTTAATTCTTCAAGCTCTATAGGGGCCATTCTATATGGTGCCCTTGAAATCGGAGCGGTACCCGGAGCAAGCTCTATAGCGAATTCGATCTCTCTATCAGGAGGTAATCCGGGAAGTTCTTCCGGGAACACATCTAAGAACTCACTCACAACTGGAATAGCCGATGAGTTTTGTGCTTCTGGGTGTGCTATACTCAAGGCTGCGAGGCGAGCAATGTCCCTCTCTCTTAATCCTCGGAAGTGAAAAGGCTTACTCCCTTCCGGCTTGAAATTCACCATCTTTTCAAAACACGCAACATGCCCGTGATGGTTTGCCAACCAATCCATACCAAGAATGACGTCAAAGTCTAAATCTTGGAAATCCAAAATGATAAGATCGGCCACTAGTTCATTCTCCCCTACTTGAACCACACAATCTCTGAATATCTTGTTCGTGTCAACTGACTTACCGAGTGGAGTTGCAATGGTCAACTCCCTCTCTAACGGAATAGCCTCAGTCAAAAATCCCTCCGCGAAACTAGGTGACACAAAGGAGTGAGTGGTCCTGTGTCGATCAACACTCGGGCGAGACACTCGTTCACTAATAAAGCGCCGATGCGATTAAGTAGCTACTATTAGTAGATTTCAAACAACAACAAGCATCATACATAGGTAACCCTTAGTATAAATAATCACAAAATAAACCATAGAAATTTACAAAACTTAGACTCTAGAATTTTTTTGCATACCTTGCACGACATCTTCGGATGCACGTGCGTCTCTCTCCGATAGGGCGAAGACTCGGCCCTGAGTGGCTGGGCGAGGAGGCCGGGTAGACTGTGAGGCCCTCGAAGCCTGAGAAGAGCTAGGCTGAGATGTCTGCCTAATCGGGGGCCTGCTCCCCGAAGACTGAGCTGGCAATTGACGTCGGGGACAATCCCGAATCATATGGCCCTGGTCGCCACAATGAAAACAGCCTCCTGTAGCCTTCCGACATTCCCCCGCTGGATGCCTCCTTCCACAAAGGGTGCAGACATCATGTGAATAAGTTGGAGGAGTATAACCCGTAGCCTGAGTCACTGCGGGGCGAGGATCATACGAGGTAGCCGGGCGAAAGGCCGGTGGAGCAAAAGAGCGGGGAGCCTGTGGTGCTGAATACATCCTCTGTGACTGAGCCGGCCCTGCGGACTGATACAAGCTCGTCCTTGCTCTTTTCTCCCCTGAACTACTCGACTGTCCTTTTTCCATTCCTCTTCTCTTAAAGAACTCTTCGGAATTCGACTCGGCCAACAATGCCTTGTCCACAATGTCGCGACCCAAAACCCACCCTAGGAGTTAGAGTGAATCTTGGACGACTCAATCATGACTTACATGACTTGCTTGACAAACCAACCTGCAAAAACCCACAGAGCATATACAATAGAGGACATTATAGCGGAAACATAACTATAAAACACAGCGGAAGTCTAACAAACCTCTAAGTATATACATATGGTCCAAGTTTATACAAAAAGTAACCAGAAGAAAGTGCGGACAGACCCGCCAAAATACATGGATAAAATCTCTCATCTCACCCACAGCTAATCCACTCAGAATCTAACACCACCTAATGGTAACCCTCTACTGGAGGTTCATCAAAAGGCTCCTCGACGTACTCCTCCTCCACCCATGGACTCGGAGCACAGATATCAAATGGAGCAGCTGCTCCGCCGTCACCTGCCGACATAAGAAGTACGGCTGAGCATGGAATACTCAGCGGGTACTAAGCACTAACCAGTAGTCATAGCATACAGATAGCATACATAAAGGAGGAAGCAAGTTGCATATATAGAACATGAACAATTTATATCATACAAGGAAGCAAAACAATTTATAATCATGCTTGTATTTCGTAGAAAGCCGATGAAACCTCTTGAAAACATCGTGCACTTGACTTGACTTGAAAATACCATTTCCGTGCTTGAAACTTGTTATGTTGTCTTATCTTGTCATATCATGCGTGTCATGTCATGTCATGTGTGTCATGCGAGTATCATGCTTGCTTGTTCATAATTTAAACATGTTCACATGCCTAGTTGCCGTTCATAGTCCGTCACAACTAGTACCCTATATGCAGATGGGTATGCCTAGTTGCCGTTCATAGCCCGTCGCAACTAGCATCCATGCAGAATGTGAATGCCTAGTTGCCGTTCATAGCCCGTCGCAACTAGCATCCATGCGTGATGTGTGATGCTATGCTATGCGTGTCATGCCATGCTATGCTATGCGTGTCATGCGATGCTATGCATGTCATGCGAGGGGATGGGAGACCTTTCCCTATGAAATGCATGATTGTCTTGCCCTTGTCAAAAGCGAAGTGAAACATATCTTAGGATATGCCCCACCTCTACGTCCCATACTTAAAACATCGGTAAATCACGTCATTTCATGCGTGCTCGTGAGATCGTGTGCATACTTGCATTTAGAATTAAATATGGCAATTTGGGGTAATTCACAAAGCATAGCATATAACAATTTAAGTGAGTAATAATCTACGCATTTTAAGAAATGTAAGAAACACACTATCATGAACCCTAACAAATTTCAAGAGCAATTAAGCATGAGTTCCCTTAATTTATCATTTATTTTGTTCACCTTGGCATTTCATCAAACATGAGGTGTGTTCATTATTCACTTAAACTTAGATCATGCTTTCCTAGGTGGGTTATGCTCACATCACACTTGTATGTTCATTATTAATACAATGCCCTTTCCCATTCATTCATCACATCATCCACACGGCATCCATTCGCCAACATCCATCTTCATTCACCATTCATACCACCAATCTCATAACACATATATAAATGAAGGAAAACAAGAAGAAATAAAGGAAAAGGGAAGCTATAACTAGGAGGGTAGTAAGAAGTACCGACCTTGATCAAGTGAGGAAGAAATCCCCCTTTCCAAAACGACCGTGAGTTGCTGCCCTAGCTTGAGGAGAGTGCCCCACACGAGCTTGAGCCGAGACTTGGAGAAAATAGACTTGAGGATGATCTAGGGTCTCAAACCCCTTTGATTTCTCTTCAAAATGGAAACCCTAGGTTTAGGAAAACCTTCTCCTTTCTCTCTATCTCTCAAAAGACTCTAAGGGTTGAGAATGAGCCCTAAAGGCTCGGGCAATCCTATATAAGAAAGGGTATAACACCCGAATGCCGAAAATGCCCTTAGTGAAAATTCTGCAAAACGCGCGGACCGAGCGATCGGTGGTTATGACCGATCGATCGGTTGCCTACCGAGCGATCGGTGTTTATGACCGATCGACCGGTCAAAAACTCACTCTCTGGAAAATTTCCCCATACAAAATTTCTGACCGCGCGATAGCTACCGATCGATCGGTTATGGACCGATCGATCGCTGACTGGACCGAGCGATCGGTTCTCTGTATGTCTGGACTGTTTTGACCATATCTTTTGACTCGCTCGTCGGATTTCGACGATTCAACTTGCGTTGGGTTCGTCTTTCGAAAACGCACATTTCTGACGTTTCGGAATTTTCGATTTCTCCCTTATTTATTAATTAGACTACAAAAATGGCCAATTAGCTACGAAGGTGCTATTCATTAAGGATGAAAAAGTCCGGGGTGCTAAACACAACTTTTGAATATGTCTCATGTCGGAACATTGAGACACGATCCTTGAGGTAGGCCTTCAACCCCCTCTCGAATTTACGGGCCTTCATAGCCTCGGTAGCTATCATGTGTGGAGCAAATCGAGATAGCTCTGAGAACTTGGCTTCGTAAGCCGCTACAGACATATTACCTTGTTCCAAGGTAATAAATTCAATTTCTTTCTTTTCTTTCATCCCAACCGGAAAGTACTTCTTGTAGAAAACATCCAAGAATTCTCCCCATGTCCATTCTTGGCCTTGCCGGGTCAACTCTCGGGTCCGAAGTGCAGACTTCCACCAATGGTCGGCCTCGCCTTCAAGCATAAAGGCAGCCCATGTGACCCTCTCTACTTCCGTAGGTGCCAATACCGAGAATATCTTCTCAAGTTGCCGAATCCAACCCTCGGCGACAAGTGGATCAATGCTTCCACAAAAAGTTGGATGCCTCATCCTCCGGAAAGCTTCTATCCCGGCTTGGGCTCGGTTAGGAGGAGCCGGTATAAGTGCCGCATTAGGCGGAGTGGCCGGTTGCCTTGCCGCCAACATAGCCAAAGTCTCGGCTATGGATGCAAATGCTTGGGCAAAGCCGGGTTGATCATCACCCGATGGAGCATCACCTCCATTGCCCCTCGTGTTGTACCCGCGACCCCGGGTATTGCGTCTCATGATTTCTCCTGAGAACGACAATACAACATGAGTCTAACTTGGATACGCATTTAGTACAATTTTTGCAATTCACTCAATACATATTCATCAAGCATATTTAATAAGCATAACACAATTAACGCACACATGGTATACACAACAATGGCATCACATACAATCCATGTTCCTAGCGTAGGACTCTATGTTCGGTTGAAGTTCAACCTACTTTGACTAGGACTAACTTGTTAGTCCATACTTGGAATACAACTAATGCCTTGTTCAATCGTGGTCTCTAGTACTACGCGACCCTAGGGACTCTAATGCCTAGAGCTTTGATACCACCTCTGTCACGCCCCAAAATACCGCCTAGGAGTTAAGGGATACTTTAGAGGTGACTACGTGTACCTGTCAAACCATCCTGTAATGCAAGAGGCTAACCATAATATAATACAATGATGATCAGAGCGCGGAAACTAAACATAAGTGCGGAAGCATAAGCCAACTTTTTCTTTTCTTCTATAACTCCAAATAGTATTCCAAGTAAACATATACCAAATACAATCAAGGTAAAGGTGGACATGCCCACCTATCAAAATACAAAAAAAGAACTCTCTAACCCTCTCCTCTCAACAGTAGTCGAGGTATGGCCACACATCCAAGTCCCTATCCTCCTGAGACTGCCATGGGATAGGTGGCTCCCTCTCCTCTACATACTCCTCCTCGACCCAAGGCTCGGGGTCGAGGACATCCACAGTACCTGCCGACATAAAAGTACGGCTGAGCATGGAAACTAAGCGAGTGCAAACTACTAGCTAACCATAACAATAGCGAAAGCATAAAACAGTGAGCAATACAAGATATTAATTTAAAGCAATAGTGAAAGCATACGATACATAGCCATATCTTGATATGCGTGTATGAATGCAAAAACCTCGGTAAAACTCATGTCTCGGAAACCTTTTTCGTGTCTCGGTCGAATCATGTATGTGTGTCGTGTCTTGTCTTGTATTTCATGTCTTGATTTGTTCTTGACTTGTATACTTGTGAGCCAGAGGCTAGCACCCTTCCTTAGGCTACCAACCTCCTTGTCATGTTCTTGTTCCATTTCTCTTGTGAGCCAGAGGCTAGCACCCTTCCTTGGGCTACCAACCTCCTTGTCATGTTCTTGATTCATTCACTTGTGAGCCAGAGGCTAGCACCGTTCCTTGGGCTACCAACCTCCTTGTCATGTTCTTGATTCATTTCACTTGTGAGCCAGAGGCTAGCACCCTTCCTTGGGCTACCAACCTCCTTGTCATGTTCTTGTTCCATTTCTCTTGTGAGCCAGAACCTAGCACCCTTCCTTGGGCTACCAACCTCCTTATCATGTTCTTGATTCATTTCACTTGTGAGCCAGAGGCTAGCACCCTTCCTTGGGCTACCAACCTCCTTGTCATGTTCTTGATTCATTTCATATACAAATACAATCTTGGAAAACTCGGTTTCATGCATGCATGTGTGGTGTGTGTAGCACTTGTAATATCATGATGACAATATGACATGAAGAGTAGTGTATAGCAATTCAATCCACAGTATAACCATATAGGAATTTGAGTAATCTACGTGGCATTTGAATAATTCATCATTCATAAGAACACATGCATAAGGCATACTTTCATTTTCTTCATTTATGTCATTTATTCCTAGTTTAGGCATTTTGTCAAACACATAACATGCAAGGTTCCTTAATGGTTCATCTTCTTCTTTTTAGTGCCTACTTTCCATCCAAAAATCAAGCTATGTTCATTGTTGGTAAAATGTCCATCCTCCATTTTCCATTCTTCACACCACACATTCATACACCATACATTCGGCATCCCATCGCCTCAATCAACCTCTCATCCATGCATCCACACCATTTTCCTCACCTTGTTTATATTTAGTGAATATGATACATTTCATGAGGGAAAAATACATAGTAGCAAAATCATATAGTTCATAGAAAAACTAGGTTATTGTTAGGGGAAGTTAGTAGGGTGTACTAACCTTGAATCAAGGCTTGATCCTTGGTAGGGACCTTGATTGAAGCTCCAACTTGAAAGATGAAGCCTTTGCTTGAAAGAAGCTTGAGTTGGGGAAGAAATCCCTTTCAAAAACGTGCGTGAGGGCTTCCCTAGCTTTGAGAATGCACCCCACCCGAGCTTGAGTTGAAATCTTGAATAAAACGTGCTTGGGGACGATCTAGGGTCTTCACCCCTTTGATTTCTTTTCCAAAAGCAACCTAGGTTTAGGAAACCCTTTTCTCTTCTCTCTTATCTCCCAAATCTTTCTAAGTATCGTGAATGATGCCCTAAGGCTCGGGCAAGCCTCAAGGAGAAAGGGTTTAACCCCCAAAAGACGAAAAAGCCCTTACTGAAATTTCTGCCAAAACGCGAAGACCGAGCGATCGGTGGTTATGACCGATCGATCGGTTGCCTACCGAGCGATCGGTGTTATTGACCGATCAACCGGTCAAAAACTCACTCTCTGGAAAATTTCCCCATACAAAATTTCTGATCGTGCGATAGCTACCGATCGATCAGTTATGGACCGATCGATCGCTGACTGGACCGAGCGATCGGTGCTCTGTATGTCTGGATTGTTTTGACCATATCTCTTGACTCGCTCGTCGGATTTCGACGATTCAACTTGCGTTGGATCCGTCTTTCGAAAACGCACATTTCTGACATTTCGGAATTTCCAATTTCTCCCTTATTTATTAATTACACTATGAAAACGGCCAATTAGCTACTAGAGTGCCATTCATCAAAGATGAAAAAGTCCGGGGTGCTACAATTAGATCCTTAGGATGATCTTTTATTAATTTCCAAGCTTTATGTAGTTGATAGGATTCTTTATCTTCAATTTCTTCTACATTATCTATTTCAATGGATTTGTTACTTGATTTTTCTTTTTCTTGATCATCTTTATCTTCTATGTTAATTTTTAAGTTGGATAATTCTCTTGGAAGATTTGTAGCTTCATCATCAATATTAGTATTGATTTTGTTGAATGGATTTGATTCATAAAAAATTGCATGAATTGATTCTTCAACAATTATTGATTTTTTTATTAAACACTCTATAAGCTTTGCTATTAGTAGAGTATCCTAAGAAAATTCCTTCTACTGTTTTTTGCATCAAATTTCTTAAGATGTTGTTTATTATTAAGTATAAAACATTTACATCCAAACACTTTGAAGTAACTTATATTAGGGATTCTTCCATTCCAAAGCTCATAGGGAGTTTTATTTAACTTGTTTCTTATAACCACTCTGTTAATTACATAGCATGAAGTGTTAATGGCTTCAGCTCAAAAATTATTAGGTAATTTATTTTCATTAAGCATTGTTTTTGCCATTTCTTGAAGAGATCTATTCTACCTTTCTACTACCCTATTTTGTTGTGGAGTTCTAGGTGCCGAAAAGTTATGATTAAAGCCATTTTCATCACAGAATAATTCAAGTTCTTATTTTTAAATTCTCATCATCTATCACTTCTTATGTTGTTAATAGAATAACCTTTTTTACTTTGAATTCTTTTACAAAAATTTTTAAGTAGAGAAGGTGCTTCATTTTTATGAGAAAGAAATAGTACCTAGAAAAATCATCCACAATTACAAATGCATAGGTTTTTCCAGCTAGGCTAGCTACTTCATTTGGACCAAATAGATCCATATGCAAAAGTTCTAAAGGCCTAGTGGTAGAAATTATTTTCTTGGATTTGAATGAGGATTTTATTTGTTTCCCAAGTTGGCAATCATCACAGATTTTGTCTTTAATAAACTTAGTGTTAGGTAATCCTTTAACTAATTCATTTTTATAGAGTTTAGACAAAAGATCCATACTAGCATGTCCCAGTCTCCTATGCCATAACCAACTTGCTTCATCTATAGCAGAAAAGCACATCATGTTTTTAGATTTAAGTTCATCAAAATCTAAGGTATAAACGTTTTCATTTCTATGTGTTGCAAACAAAGTATTTAGATTGTCTTTATCCTTAATCATGCATATATTTGACTTAAATGAAACATTCAATCCCTTATCCCAAAGTTGACTAATACTAATGAGATTATGTTTAAGGCCATCAACAAGTAGTATTGTCTCCAAATGCCACATGACTGCCATCCTTTGGAGTGATTGATGCAAATAGTTCCTTGTTCCCGGTCATATGCCTTGAACATTAACTGTCTAAGAACCATATTGTCTTGGAAGTTCTTGACTTGAAGCATACCTAGACATTCAATTCAAGTAACTCCAAGATATTTTTCCCCCGATACCCAAACAGTTTTGGATAGTACCCAAAGTGATCTGGGTTTTGGTTTGGGAGAATTAGTTCCCTTGGGAACCCATATCATTCTTTGTCCTTTATGGTCAGGTTTTGAAAGATAAGTTGTTCCTCTTGGAACCCAAAATTTTCTAATTATTTTACCAATATAGAATGCAGTAGATGGTGGAGTTTGGTTACTGCTTACTTTTGTGAAGAAATTTTGATAATCTTTTTGTTTTGAAAAAGTATTATAACCTAATTCAGCTTTGTTAAAAACACATCTTTGCTGTCCTAAAAGTCTCTCTAGATTCTTTTGACCATTTGTGAATGTGAGGACAGTATTAGTCAAGTCCTTGACTTTTTAACATTTAGCTCATCACATTCACAAGGTGAGTTATGAGAGACATTTTCTAATTTCTTACTTAATACCTCATTCTCAATAGCCAACACACTCTTTTCTTTTTGCAAAGTCTTACATGATTGTGCAAGAGAGTGGATTTCCTTTTTAAATAATTTATTTAGTTTAGCTATTTTTAAATAATGGATTTCCCTAAGTGTTTAAATGAGTGGTAGGTGAATAGTGCTAGTGCATGAGGCATAAAGAGGCCGGAGCCTCTCATGCATGTCGGTGTGAATTTAATGATCATTGAGGTGGGTTAAAAAACTATGGAGAATGATTTATGAGATGTGAGTAGGGTGTTGGGCCCAAGGGGAAAAAGTGTGAAAACACTCAAAGTGTTCTAGGTGTTGAAAAGGTATGTATAGGCATTTACCTCAACTTTAAAGGGCTCTAGTTTAGTCATCGTTACTTGGAATCGAGTGAGTATTGAATTTTTGAAAAGGTATTAGAACCCTCTTCGAGGTTCATGTTTCCCATTTTTCCAGATTTTGAGTCGGGGTTAAGTCAAAAGTCCGATTTCCAAAATCGGATCTGCTGTAATTTGGGCTGTCGAAACCCATTTACAGACCAGTCAACTTTGGAGCCATGTTTGGTAAAGTAAAACTCAAAATTAGGAGTTTTAGAAAACATAAAAGTTGTTCCTCATCGAAAGAAGAATCCAACACAAGTTGAATCATCAAAATTGGACCATCTAGTCAAAAGTTATGGCTAATTTACCAAAGCGTGTTTTTGCAAATAAGCTCGCACAAGCAAGATTCAAACCCGCTCGAGCGAGATTGACCAAAACCGAGTTTTTGAGACCAGGGAGTAACCCGCTCGAGCGAGATTGCCTAGATATGTTTTTTTTAGGTTTTTCACTAACCTAACACTATATATACCCAATGTTTTGGGGGTTCAAGGTTCCTAACACTTAGAGAGTGACTTTTTGAGAGAAAAAGAGAGAAAGAAGAAGAAAGGTTTCGGGATTTCCAAGAGGGGTTTTGTGGAGATCAAAGAGAGTCCAAATCAAGCTTGGATCATCCTCTTAAGCAAGGATCTTCATCCTCAAATGGTGGTGTCTTCTTCCTCAAGTTGGGATTCTTGTTCAAGGGTTTCTTCAAACTAAGAAGGTGTAGCACCCCGGACTTTTTCATCCTTAATGAATAGCACCTTCGTAGCTAATTGGCCGTTTTTGTAGTCTAATTAATAAATAAGGGAGAAATCGGAAATTCCGAAACATCAGAAATGTTTGTTTTCGAAAGACGGATCCAACGCAAGTTGAATCGTCGAAATCCGACGAGCGAGTCAAAAGATATGGTCAAAACAGTCCAGACATACAGAGCACTGATCGCTCGGTCTAGTCAGGGATCGATCGGTCCATAACCGATCGATCGGTAGCTATCGCACGGTCAGAAATTTTGTATGGGGAAATTTTCCAGAGAGTGAGTTTTTGACCGGTCGATCGGTCATAAACACCGATCGCTCGGTAAGCAACCGATCGATCGGTCATAACCACCGATCGCTCGGTCTTCGCATTTTTGCAGAAATTTCAGTAAGGGCGTTTTTGTCTTTTGGGTGTTAAACCCTTACCCATAAAGGTTTGCTCGACCCTTTGAGCCCTCATTCACAACCCTTAGACATTTTGAGAGCTAGAGAGTGAGAAGAAGAGGGTTTTGACCTAGGGTTTCCATTGAGGAAGAAATCAAAGGGGTGGACCATCCTAGGTCGTCCTCAAACTTGGATTTGCTTCAAGTTCAAGGCTTGGATTCTCCAAATCCAACCTCAAGCTCGTGTGGAGTACCTCTTCCAAGCTAGGGCAGCGTTTCTACATCATCCTCAAGGATTTTCTTTCCCTTTTCAAGGTTAGTACACTCTTCCTAGTTACTTTGGTAATAACCTAGGATTTTTCTAAGAAAATATATGTTGGATCTTCCCCATTGCTCCCTTGTGTTGGTATATGCTAAATCCCTAAAACATACACAAGATAATACAAACAAATGGTGGAATGTATGAATGGATGAGGAGTGGAGGCGATTGGATGCCATGTTGTGATGTGTTGAATGATGGGAAAAATGGTGGAAGGGCATATTATGCATAATGAACACACCCCAAGTGTTTGATGAAATGTTCGAATGAGAAAATATGAAATAACTAAAGGTAAAAAGGTTGAATACCACATGTTTGATAGAATGCATGAATAAACTAAGATTTGAAAGCATGAGTCACATAAATGTTCCCTCTTTGGTAAGTTGTATGCATGTGTTTATTTCTCTTCTTAAATTCTCATGTGAGTTAGGAATTGTTAAAATGCTATATGTCATCATAATTTCACGATTGCTATGCACGAGCACATATGTAGACGGAGGATATTGTCAAGGAGGTTGGTAGCCCAGGATTATGCGGGTGCTAACCTCTGGCTCATAAGAAACGTATTGCATTGTCAAGGGGGTTGGTAGCCCAGGGATCATGCGGGTACTAACCCCTGGCTCATAAGAAAGGACTCGAAAATATTGCACTGTCAAGGAGGTTGGTAGCCCCGGTTAAGGGTGCTAACCTCTGGCTCATAAGAAAGGAAATGGTATTGTCAAGGAGGTTGGTAGCCCCGGTTAAGGGTGCTAACCTCTGGCTCATAAGAAAGGAAATGGTATTGTCAAGGAGGTTAGTAGCCCAGGATTATGCGGGTGCTAACCTCTGGCTCATAAGTAAGGTATCGTACTGTCAAGGAGGCTGGTAGCCCAGGGATGTGCGGGTGCTAGCCTCTGGCTCATAAGAAGTGTATTGTACTGTCAAGGGGGTTGGTAGCCCAGGGATGTGCGGGTGCTAACCCCTGGCTCATAAGAAAGGTATTGTACTGTCAAGGAGGCTGGTAGCCCAGGGATGTGCGGGTGCTAGCCTCTGGCTTATAAGAAATGTTAAAAGGACAACTCAAAGAGGAATTGTATGATGCATAGACATGTTTTAGTTTCATAATAATTATGACTTGATAAAATGTTTATGTATGAGGTTGCTAGAAATGATTATGAACTATAATCCTCCCATTACTTGTATATGATGTTGTTCGTTATTACCATTGTTAGTTAGGGGCTTGTACTCGCTGAGTATTCCATGCTCAGCCGTACTTTCATGTCGGCAGGTACCCGAGTCCCTCTCGACATTTGTGATCCGGGTCCTTGGATAGAGGAGGACTATGGCGAGGAGGAACCTTATGAGGATCTAGTAGTCGAGCCTCAGGCGGAGGCGAGAGACTTAGACCATTGGCCCCACGGGGATGACTATTGAGCGAGACAGAGTTGTATTTTGTCTTTTTTATTTTGTTAGGTGGGCCTGTCCACCTTAGACTTAGATGTGTTTTGTATTTATGTTAACTTGGAATACTACAGTTTGGATCTTTATAAAGAAAAGAAAATTTTAGTTTTCGCTTCCGCAAATTATGTTTAGCTTCCGCGCTCTGATTATCATTGTTTAGTACCTTATTTATCTTGTTCATTACAGGATGGTTTGGCAGGTTAGTATAGTCCACCTAAAGTATCCCTAAACTCCTAGGGGGTATTTTGGGGCGTGACAGAAGGGATCCTCACAAGGTTAGTACACCCTCACTAGCTCACTTAGTAATAACCTAGTTTTTCTTAAATTGAGAATGGTTTGAGCATGTGTAAACCCAAATTTATACATTCAACTAATAATGCCCTAATTTGTACAAGATAATTAAGTGGTGAATGGGAAGTGGAATGTTGGATGTGAGGCGATTGGATGCCATGTGAATGGTGATGAATGAGTGTCGGAAAATGATGGATGGGCATTGTATGCATAATACACGCACGCCATGTGTTTGATGAAACGTATGAACTTAAAAACTTGAACGAAATGGCTATGAATGTGTTGTACACTAAGTGTCCGATGAAATGCATGAATGAGAATGACACGAATAAAAGGAAGGTTTTAAAGGCATGATTTAAGTAGTTTTCCCTAAAAGGCGATTTAAATCAAATGCTCTATATAAGATTGTTAAATTCTCATGTGATTACAAATTGAAATGCTATATGCTATTCTCTAAATTGTTCATGTTATTATGAATTGTCACAATTGCTACACCCAAGCACGCTTGCATGCACGAACCGAATATCGTACAAGTATATGAAACACAACCAAGAACAAGACAAGAGTGAAATCCACAAGTCAAGAATAAGATTTAAGTAAGATAAGAACTTGAAGAACTTGTAAGGACTTGAAGAACTTGTAAAAACTCGTAAGCTAGTGGGTCAGCCCGAGGAGCGCCACTAACCATCTGATATTCCCAAGCTACTTTGGGTGGGTGTTCAGTGGGATGGTACAAAGGCCACCACTAGGTAAACTTGAAGAACTCGTAAGCTAGTGGGATGGCCTGAGGAGCGCCACTAACCATCTGATATTCCCAAGTTACTTTGGGTGGGTGTTTAGTGGGATGGTACAAAGGGCGCCACTAGGTAAGAACTTGAAGAACTCGTAAGCTAGTGGGACGGCCCGAGGAGTGCCACTAACCATCTGATATTCCCAAGTTACTTTGGGTGAGTGTTTAGTGGGATGGTACAAAGGGCGCCACTAGGTAAGAACTTGTAAAGAATTTGTAAGAACTCGTAAGCTAGTGGGACGGCCCAAGGAGCACCACTAACCATCTGATATTCCCAAGCTACTTTGGGTGGATGTTTAGTGGGATAGTACAAAGGGTACCACTAGGTAAGAACTTGAAGAACTCGTAAGCTAATGGGACAGCCCGAGGAGCACCACTAACCATCTGATATTCCCACGCTACTTTGGGTGGGTGTTTAGTGGGATGGTACAAAGGGCGCCACAAGGCAAAAACTCATATGCTCACAAGAAAGGTGATAAGAACTCGTATGCTCACAAGAAAGGTTATAAGAACTTGTATTCTCACAAGAACTCGTAAGAACTCGTATGCTCACAAGAAAGGTTATAAGAACTCGTATGCTCACAAGAACTCGTAAGAACTTGTATGCTCACAAGAAAGATTATAAGAACTCGTATGTTCACAAGAAAGGTTATAAGAACTCGTATGCTCACAAGAACTTGTAAGAACTCATATGCTCACAAGAACTCGTATGCTCAAAAGAACTCGTAAGGTGAATTATGAACTGTATTCTCTTGATTAATTGTTTAGGATAATCTGCATGCTCGTTATTACTATTATTGGCTAGTAGCTTGTACTCGCTGAGTATTCCATGCTCAGCAGTACATTTATGTCGACAGGTACACTATACGATATCCATACTCCAGTTCCTTGGATCGAAGCTAGTCATGGAGAGCAGGAGATTGCTTGGATTGTCACCCAGATATAAGGGGTTTAGAGATGTGGCCCTATGGTGGGGTTGTGTGAGAGAGACATGTATTTTGGGTTTTATGTCTGGGGATATTGTATCACTTGAGTTGGTAACTCAGGTGAAGGATTACTTGTACATGTTTTAGTTTATATTCAATTATTGTAAACAATTGTACTTGGAATACAATTAAGTTATTAAAGAAAATTTTCAGTTCATTACTTGATGCCTTGTATGCTCTGCAAGATGGTTGTTGTGGTATGTAGCGAGCCTAAACTATCACCTAACTCCTAAGGGGTATTTGGGGTGTTACAAAATAGGAGTTGAGTAAGCTCAAGAGAGATTTTTGGGGATTTTCTAAGTATGAGAGTGAGTGAGAATCAATAGCAATGAATGAGTGATCAGTAGGAGTTATTGTTGTGATCAGTCATTCTTGTTTGTTCATAAATGAACTCCTTTTATAGCATTTGATCCAATAGTGCCGTTGGGAAAGCATTAAATGCTTTTAGGTCCGTTGTAAACTAGCCGTTACAATGATTTTTCAGTTTCAAACATGATTTCGTCGACGAAGTGGAGTTCCCATTTGAGTTCATCGCCGAATTCAAAAGATAGAATTGAATTCTAAAAAATCCTATAATGACTTTGTCACTGAATTTAACCCAACCAAAGATTTCGTCGACGAGTTCATGAGACAGAATTAAATTTTAAAAATTCTGTTATGACTTCGTCGCCGAATTCAATCTACCCAGATAATTTGTCGACGAAGTTAGAGCAAAAATTCTGAATTCTGTCTTGGACCAGACCATAGGTATGAGATAGATTTCCTAGGTCAATTAGCTATCCTTTTATCATGTTTTTATGATCCATTAGGGCCTTAAATTGATTTCAAAGAATGTCCTAGGCTCCTATGGTCAATCTGTGGTTCTTGAGCTTTTCAACTTACCCTTCTTTTGAGAACTTTTTACATAGGTCCTATGAACTCTTCAAAGAAAAGAAAGTACATTGAGAGATGAACTAGGCTTGATAGAGGTCTTGATTTTGCCTTTTGTCTTCAGTGAACCCGTCTTGGACTATTGTCTGGTTTTTGGCTCTTCTTCTTGTGTATGTCTGGTTTTTGGATCGTCTTCTTGTGTACATTGAGTTGAACTTCCTCTTTGGTAATTTCCATCCTTTTTCATGATTGGAGTGCTATTAACCTTATCTTCTGAAATATTCAAGCACCTAAACAAGATTATTAGTACCAATTTTTTCATTTAATTATTATGTTATTATCAAAATTATTAAGGGTACTTATGGTTGTAACCTTGAGGCTAACAGTTTTTGTTTGGCATGGATGAAAAAGGGTCGGAGACCCCATGGATAATGTGTGGAACAGTGGTGAGGCGTGGAAAAATGAGTAGAGGGGAGTAGCTCTTGGTCTAGGGTGTAAAACCCCTGGATTTAGGCTCACTATGCAGTGGGTGATTGATCACCCTGTATGGGCGATTGATCACCTACATGCAAATGCCTGGGTGATCGATCGCCCAACACTGACAATCGATCGCTAGTGCTTAGAATGGGATTTTTGGGCTGTGATGAAGTGTGGACTTTGGGTGGACCTTTGGGGAGCTTAGATTGGGTCCTAGGTATGTTGTATCATCTCCCTAGGGTGTCAAAAAGTCTATCTGAGTGCCGTGTAATGTGATGGACACATCCATAGGCCTGGAAACATTTCCTAATGGGATGAAATATTATTGAACTTGATATACAGCGTGAGGTCCAATTGTTTCATTTAATCAAGTGAGGCTTAAGTTAAATGGGGTTAGTCCTATGGTTAGAAAACCTAATCAGGGTTAAGTATAGTCAGTGGTTCCTCTTTGACTAGGTCCGGAGTCGCGGTGTCCAGTAAAGCCCATGGTTCCTCTGTGACTGATTGTCGGGAGATGTTGGTCTGTTTGTCTAGGTTGTCCGTGATTTCTCTTAGACTAGGTCAAGAGTGATGGTATGTAGAACCCCGACACTTTTGCTCATGTCTTGGAATGTGTGCCAAGGCATGATACCTTGTGATGTCCAATTTCATGAAATGATAATTTGAAAATTTAGAAAATAGTCTCAAGGATGCTACAATTAATTAAATAAATTATCTAATAAGAAACTATAGCCTTGCAAGTGTCCTAGGCAAGTTTAGAAGAAGTTAGAATAGAAGTAGGACAAGTCCAAATAGTAGGAATGGGTGAAAAATGATCTCAGAGTAGAAAATTGCAGAGCACCGATCGCTCGATACATTGAGCGATCGATCGGTCCACAACCGATCGATCGGAGGCTATCGACTGGTTGAAAATTTTGTATGGGGAAATTTTCCAGAGAGCTTGTTTTTGACCGAGAGCTCGGTCATTATCACTGGTCGCTCGGTAGGCAACCGATCGCTTGGTCCTAACGACCAATCGATCGGTTTATCGTGCTTTTGCAGAAATTCATTGAGGGCTTTTTCGACATTTGGGTGTTATACCCTTTACATATAAGGCTTGCCCGAGTCTTTAGGGCTCATTCTCAACACTTAGAAGATTTGAGAGATAAGGAGAGAAGAGAAAGGGGTTTCTAAACCTAGGGTTTTCTTTTGAGGAGGAATCAAAGGGGTGAAGGCCCACAATCATCCTCAAGCTTGTTCTTCTTTAAGTTTTCGACTCAAGCTCGTGAGGACCACGCTCTCCAAGCTAGGGCAGCAACTCATGCACGTTTTTCCAAAGGGTTTCTTCCCTCATTTGTCAAGGTCGGTACTTTTTACTACCCTCCTAGTTATAGTTTTTCCTTTTCTTTCCTTATTCCTTGTTCTTCATCATCTATAAATGTGGTACGGTTTGGGATGTATGGATGGTGTGAATGGAGATGGTTATTGGCGAATAGATGCCGTGTGAATGATGTGATGAATGAAATGGGGAGGGCATTGTACCTATAACGAACATGCATGAGTGATGTGAACATCAATCCACCTAGAAAAGCATGATGTAGGTTTAATGAATAATGTACACACCCCATGTTTGACGAAATGCCAAAGTGAATGAAATGAGCTGTAAATCAAGAAAATGCATGCTAAATTACTTATGTAACTTGTTAGGGATTATGATAGTAAGAGTTCTTGCTTTCCCAAAAATGTCATGAATGTTCATTTGTTTAAAATTGCTATATGCTATACATTGTGGAATCCCCAAATGTCATGTTTAATTCCAAATGCAAGTATCTACACGATCCCACGAGCACGGCATGCATGACATGGTTTATCTGTAGAGACCCAAATCTTTTTCATGTTTTTATTGCATTGCATTAGGGGTATTATAGTCCTTGTGATGTTTTAATGTTTATTGTATTGTATATCTAATGGGTGTAGTGTGATTAAGGTTTAATCAAACTTCTAGTTCAGGAATGTCATATCACACTCTAAACTTTAGGAAGCTCTAGTCTTGGCACCGTTTATTGGAATTGAGTGATTCTTAAACCATTAGAAAGGTATTGGAACCCTCTTCGAGGTTCATGTTTAATGTTTTTCCTTATTTTTAATCTAAGCTAAGTCAAAAATGGGTTTTCCGAGGTTTTGTTTGATGGAATTACAGATCAGTCAACTTTGGGGAGTTTTTGGTCCATAAAATTCCAGAAATGTTTATTTTCGAAAGACAAATCCAACGCAAGGTGAATCGTCGGAATCCGACGAACGAGTCAAAAGTTATGGCCAAAACAGTAAAATTGGTCAAAATCTGCAGAACACCAATCGCTCGGTCAGAAGTAGCGATCGATCGGTCCAAAACTGATTGATTGGTAGCTATCGACTGGTCCAAAATTTTGTATGGAAAAATTTTCCAGAGAGTGTGTTTTTGACCAATCGCTCAGTCATAAACACCGATCGATTGGTAGGCGACCAATCGCTCGGTCATAACCACCGATCGATCGGTCTTTCGTGTTTTTGACAGAATTTTAGTAAGGACTTTTAGGTCTTTTCATTCCTAACCCTTGGGGCTATAAATAAGGGGTCCTACTCAAGATATAAAAATACTCTACCTATTTCTAACCTAATTTGGCAAAAAGGGGGAGAAAACCTAGGGTTTTGAGAGAGGGGTTGCTTGGAGAAGAAGGAAATTCTAAAAGATTGAGAGGAAAGCTTGGAGATCGTCCTCAAAGCTTCCCCAAATCACCTCGAGAACATTTTGAATCCAAGGGAAGGATTCCTAAGGTCGATAAACTCCCTAACTCAACTCTATTAATGAAGTTTGATGAATATTAGTTTAATATGAATGATAGAAATGATAATTTGATTTGTTTTTCCTAATTATGTATGGATTAAGCTTACTAGAGATGAAAATAGATTTGTACTATGGATGGATTGAACGGAGGAAGGGAAATACTATGGAGGATTGGGATGAATGTATGGATATGGAGTATGTTTGGGTTGTGTGGATGGATGATGGTGTGATGGAATGTTAAGAATGGGAAAGGGCAAAGTATCCATAATTAACGCACTCTAGATGTTTGTTGAAATGTCTAATAATGATAAATATTAGTATGGTGCTTTTGATTATCAAGAAATTAAGTTAAATGAATATTGTGTTGTTATGATAAATTATGCTCTATTTACTTGTATGGTGATTCGGTATTCGGGTAGGCCAAACCTTAGAGGAAAATCCTCCACGTTGGGAATTCTCTAACTAGGGAGATGTAACCTAGCGGAGTTTCCTAACGGAAGATAGAAATCTAAGGGATGACTCATTTGAATTCCAATCACGAAACTCAAGCACACGTGCACTTGCATGGTAAGTATTCAAGTCACATGAATTCACTTGTATCACAAGCATGCATGCATTGGATACGAATATGTCACGAATAATGCCATGAAAGAATGATCCCCCACTACGAACATCCACTCTATGCGTTGTTGCACTCATGTTATGCTATGAAAGAATGATCCCCCATTACGAACATCCACTCTACGCATTGTCGAACACTATGAATTATGTGTTGACCGGACAAACACACTATGAATCATGCATGTATGAGTCTATGCATATGTTAAGGCAAGTTCATGGAGAAGAATTGCACAAGTACACGAGTCAAGATGATGTTATGATATGTTATATGCTTCGCACTCTGATTATGTCTACTCTACGTGAAATTATTATGATTAAGCTTAGATAAACTGAGTTATAACATTGTTATTGCTCATGCTATCTTATGTTGTTGTTAGTTTGTTTATCCACTGAGTATTCCATGCTAAGTCTACTTGTTATTGTCTTCAGGTTTAGGAGGAGAACCGTGGACCGAGGTGGTTTACGTTGAAGAGGGGGAGGAAGGTGAGCTTCCTGAGGAAGAGACCAGAGATCTTAACAGTTATCCATATTGAGTAGTTTTAGCATTTCTTTTTGGAAGAGATGTTTGTATCAGACTTTTGACTTCTAGTTGATGTTGCTTTAGTTTTTTACCGTGTGGATGTTGTAAGCTATTTCGTTTATGAGGAGCCATAGTATGTGGACTATCATTGTACAGGATGGTTTGACTTTTCATGATCAAAATTTTAATATCCTCATTTTTGGAAGACTTGTGTAGTATGCCTTGTATGCATGGTTGTTAAGCAGATTTAAGTAATGTGGCGATTCCAAAGTCCTATTTTAGCCTTGTAGGGTTTTGGGGTCATTACAGAGGTGGTATCAGAGGTAAAGGCGTTAGAGTCCTTAAGGCTAAGGTATTAAGTATAGGACATAGGAAGATGTTAACCTTAGGGAAGCAACATCAAACTTATGACTTAAAAATATTGAGGATTGAGTTTTGGTTAAGCGTAGACTTAAGCATTTATGTGAGTATGTTTCTAAATGGATTGTCTTCTTCTTCTCAGGATTATAGATATGAGGAGAAGCGGAAGAAATAATAGGAATGGAGGTGGCAGTGTGACTAATGGAGATACTCGAGATGGTACTCCCCAGGCTAATATGAGTCGGGCTATGGAAGCCATTGCTGCAGCCATGGAGAGACAGGCTGAAATTATAGCCCAACAGACGGCATTGCTAGCAGCTGGTCAAATTAGGCAAGAGAGGCCGACTGATGTGCACCCACCCCCATATAATGGAGTGGAAGCTTTTAGGAGAATGGGTCCTCCAGCCTTCTATGGGAGTACGGATCCATCGGTGGCAGAGTTGTGGATTATGATTTGGAGAAGATATTCTCTGTGCTTGAGGCTACTGATGAACAAAGAGTGAGGTGGGCCTCATTTATGATGGAAGGAGAGGCAGAACATTGGTGGAGGGCGGCATCCAAGAAGAGAAATTAAGTACGGTTTGGACAGGAGTGGACATAGGGAGAGTTCCTCGATGTCTTCTATGAGCAGTATTTTCTGACATCTGTGAGGGAGCAGAAAGAGAATGAGTTCTCTACTCTTAGGCAGGGGAGGATGTAGAGCCCCGAAAATTTGATTCACTGTTCATGTGAATAGAGCCCTGGTATGGTATGTGTAAAGGCCTAATGCCTTACATAGTATTCTTGGTATTATGATGAGTCAAGTGAGGGTCTTAGGTATGTATTTGGAGTCTCAAAATGAGAGTATAAAGATACTCTAAGTGGTTAAAAACAAGGGTATAAATACCCAAGGTGTTTAATGGGTTGTGAGTGAATAGTGCTAGTGCGCGAGGCATAAGGAGGCCGGGCCCTCTCATGCATGTTGGTGTATGTTAAATGATCACTTAGAAGGATTTAAAAATATATGGGGAATGATTAATGAGGTGTGAGTATGGTTTTGGACCCGAGGGAAAAGAGTGTGAAAACACTCGAAGTGTTCTAAGTGTTGAAGAGGTATGTTTCGGCATTTCCCTCAACTTTACGAAACCTTAGTTTAGGCTCCATTGCTCAGAATCAAGTGATTCTTGAGTTTTTGGAAAGGAATTTTAACCCTCTTCAGGGTTCATGTTCATCACTTTCCATGATTTTGAGCCGGGGTTGAGTCAAGGGTCCGATTTCCAAAGTCGGGACTGTTGGAAATCCGGACTGTTAAAACCCAGTTTCAGACCAGTAAACTTTAGGGGTAAAATGGTCCAATAATAAATATGAATTATGAGTTGTGTAAAACACCAAAGTTGTTCTCCTTCAAAAGATGAATCCAACGCAAGTTGAATCGTCAAAATCGGACGAGCGAGTCAAAAGTTATGGCCAAAATACCAAAACGGGAAAAATCTGGAAAATCATTCTGTCAAAGCTACGATCGATCGTAGAAGACCTACGAACGATCGTAGTTACGAACGATCGTAAAGTTACAGAAATGCTGAAAACTTACTGTAAGAGCTATGATCGATCATCGGAAGCCTACGAACGATCGTAGAACTCCAGAAACTGAGCAAAACTTACTGTAAGACCTACGATCGATCGTAGGAAGCCTACGAACGATCGTAGGTGCGCGAATCAAACTCTTTAGTGCGTGTTTTTTTTAGGGTTTTCACCCCTTGGCCTATAAATAGGGGACATTTTTGGGGGTTTTGGGTTACCCTAAACCTAGAGAGAGATCTTAGAAGAGAAGGGAAGAGAGTGGAGGATTGCAAGAGGGGTTTTTGGATTTGGAGAAGAAGAGCACTAATCGAGCCTTGATCTCGCTCCTACGCGCCATTGGAGCTTGGATCTCCAACATCAAGCTTGGGTTTCGCTTCTACAAGCTTCTTCAAGCCTTTTCAAGCATTGGATCAAAGGGATTTCATCCCATAAGGTAGATACACTCTACTAGGTTCTAATTTCATAAACCCTTAATGAAAAACATGATTTTCTTGACAAGTATAGTTATATATAGCCTCTTATATGTAAAAATACACTCTTCTAGCAATTGATTTCATGAAACCCTTTCTACATCAAGATAAAATCCCATGAATGATGGTGTGAATTAAATGTGATGATGTTATGCTTTCAACCAACAAATAAAAGATGGTAATTTTTGAGTTCTATATGTTAGTATCCAAGATGAAAAGCATGTTAAAAGCAACAAGTTTTGTGAAGAATAAGTAGAAAAACCTTATTTTAAATGTGATTGGAATGGTGTGATGTTATTGTATATGGATTATGGTGATGGATGAATTATGTTGAGTATGAGACATATGACCATATGTAAAGGGTTTTCCCTAATGTCTACTATGTTATATCACAATTGCTACACGGACACATACGCATATGCATGATCGAGTTTTTCTATATTATGGGTATCCAAAAGAAGAAGTACATGTATATAAGATGCAATACAAGAATAAGAAGAAGAAGAGTATAAGACGCAAATGAATTACATGAAAAGTATAAGATGTAAATGAACCACATGAATAGTACAAGAAGCAAAAGAAGTATAAGAAAAGTACAAGAAGCACAAGATGTATACGGAAAGCATAAGAAGCACAAGATACATACGAAAAATACAAGAAGCATAAGATGTTACAAGAAATACAAGAAGATGGAAAGTATACGGAAAAAGCCGACAGGGATGCGACGATAGCAGGCCGCCTGAAAGGGAAAGGGATACTGGCATCGGACTCCGATGATAGCAGGCCGCCCGGAAGGGAGATGGATACTGGTCGTCTACCCTTGAGGTAGCCGAAGGTGAGGAGAACATTAGGCCACCCAGTTTACGTGGGTACAGGTACTAGTTGTCCTACTCCGGAGGTAGCAAATGATGAATACCAAGGTATTTTAAATACCCGTACAGGATAATAAAAGATAAAAGCCAAGGTATTTTAAATACCCGTATATGCAAAGGTATAAGATGAAAAAAGATGATAAGAAGATGTAAAAGACAAAAGATGATAAGAAGATGTTTTTCGATAGTATTTTCTGAGATATATACACATGATATGATTTTGTTTTCCGCACTGATTTCAGAAATGCATGTGAAATGATAAACCGTGATATATGTTGGATTACTGTTTATGATATTACTATCTAGTGGTTTGTATACGCTGAGTATTCCATGCTCAGCCGTACATATTATGTCGGCAGGTCCCTTCGACATTTGCGGCGAGCGTCCTCAGGAACCATGGGTCGAGGAAGAGTATGTTGAGGAGGAGGAGACTTGGGGTAGTCTTCAGCAGCAGAGGCTCAGGAGGAGCAGAGGGCTTTTGTTAGGTGGCCCCATCATGAGTGACGAGAGGGAGAGACATGTACATATATTTTGTTGAGCGAGTATGTTCGCTCTTTATTTTGGGTCATGTATAAACTGAGACATATAGTATTGATAGAAATTTTGTAGCCCGCTTCCACTACCATATATAGATTAGTATTACGCTTCCGCTATCACAGGTTTTATATGTTGTACAGGATTCATATGTTATATAGAATGGTTTGGTTATGAGTTCATGTCACCAAAGTATCCTAACTACTAGGGGGTATTTTGGGTCGTGACAGAGTATGTCAGTGGCCGAGTATGAGGCCAAGTTTGTAGAGTTATCCCGGTTTGCGCCTCATCTGATCACGACGGAGAGTATGAAGGCGAGGAGATTTGAAGGAGGTTTGAGGGATCACATCTGAGACAAGGTAGAGATCCTACGTCTTGGATCATGTCGAGAGGTAAGCAAACGAGCTTTGATTGTTGAGAGGAGGTCGGCTGAGTTTTTGAGGAAGAAGGGACTGCAGGAAGGCAAGTATGGCCCACAGGATAAGAGGCCAAGGATGGCAGGTCCAGCTCCAGTGGCTAGGCCAACCCCGTATCAGAGTCCAGTAGTTGCACCCACTGTTTGCCGTGCTACTCCTCAGGCACCACGAGCCTCCCCACCTGCTCCATGGGTGACTACTTATGAGGTATACCGTTATTGTAGTAAGAGGCATGTGCCGGGTGAGTGTCGAGCAGTCACAGGGGGATGCTTTCATTGTGGTAATATTGAGCAATCAGGTTCGTGATTGCCCAGTTCGGGGTATGCAGATGCCACCACAGAGTCAGTCCCAGGGAATTAGACCCCCACTTAGGCAGCCAGTACAACAGAGGCCATCTCAGGGTCAGAGGCCCTAGCAGCCTCGCCAGCCAGTTCAGGGTAGAGTGTTCGCCATTTTCGAGCAAGATGCAAAGGCGTCCGACGACGTTGTGCAAGGTATGTTTAAATCATAGATTAAATTATGTATGATATTATTCTGTTTGTATGACTATGATGTTGCTAATGTGTATAAGCATACTATGTATATAATTTTGGTTTGTTCACATGTTTTGACACACTTAGCTATGTATCCAATTCAGGCAACTTGTTGGTAAATGACTGTTTAGCTCGTGTGTTGATTGACACCGGATCGACTCATTCTTTTTTCACTCCTAGTTTTGCTCAAGCTTTTCCTTCGGAGCCAAGTCTGTTAGACCGTAAGCTAGCTATCGCAACTCTAGTGGGTAGTTGTCACGACCCAAAATACCCCGTAGTAGTTAGGATACTTTGACGACGTGAACTCATTACCAAACCATCCTATATAACATATGAATCCTGTACAACATATAAAACCTGTGATAGCGGAAGCGTAATACCAATCTATATATGGTAGCGGAAGCGGACTACAAAATTTCTATCAATACTATATGTCTCAGTTTATACATGACCCAAAATAAAGAGCGAACATACTCGCTCAACAAAATTTATGTACAAGTCTCTCCCTCTCGTCACTCAAACATGAGGCCACCTCTTGGGCAACCTCTGATGCTCCTGAAGCTCAGCAGGAGTGGACTCTTCCTCTATGTACTCCTCCTCAACCCACGGCTCCTGAGGGCGCTCGCCACAGATATCGAAGGGACCTGCCGACATAATATGTACGGCTGAGCATGGAATACTCAGCGTATACAAACCACTAGATAGTAATATCATAAACAGTAATCCAACATATATTACGGTTTATCATTTCACATGCATTTCTGAAATCAGAGCGCGGAAAACAAAATCATATCATGTGCATATATCTCGGAAAATACTATCGGAAAACATCTTCTTATCATCTTTTGTCTTTTACATCTTCTTATCATCTTTTGTCTTTTACATCTTCTTATCATCCTTTTTCATCTTGTACTTTTGCATATACAGGTATTTAAAATACCTTGGCTTTTATCTTTTATTATCCTGTACGGGTATTTAAAATACCTTGGTATTCATCATTTGCTACCTCCGGAGTCGGACAACTAGTACCCGTACCCGCGTAAGCTGGGTGGCCTAATGTTCTCCTCACCTTCGGCTACCTTCGGGGTAGACGACCAGTATCCATCTCCCTTCTGGGCGGCCTGCTATCATCGGAGTCCGATGCCAGTATCCCTTTCCCTTTTAGGCGGCCTGCTATCGTCGCATCCCTGTCGGCTTTTTCCGTATACTTTCCATCTTATTGTATTTCTTGTAACATCTTGTGCTTCTTGTATATTCCGTATGTATCTTGTGCTTCTTATACTTTCCGTGTACATCTTGTGCTTCTTATACTTTCCGTATACATCTTTTACTTCTTGTACTTTTCTTATACTTCTTTTGCTTCTTGTACTATTCATGTGGTTCATTTACACCTTAAAATTTTCATGTGATTCATTTGCATCTTATACTCTTCTTCTTCTTATTCTTGTATTGCATCTTATATACATGTACTTCTTCTTTTGGATACCCATACTATAGAAAACTCGATCATGCATATGCATATGTGTCCGTGTAGCAATTGTGATATAACATGGTAGACATTAAAGAAACACTTCACATTTGGTCATATGTCTCATACTTAACATAATTCATCCACCACCATAATCCATATACAATAATATCACACCATTCCAATCACCTTTAAAATAAGGTTTTTCTACTTGTTTTTCCCAAAACTTATGGCTTTTAACATGCTTTTCATCTTTTAATACTAACATATAAAACATCTTAAGAATTAACATCTTTATTTGTTGGTTGAAAGCATAGCATCATCACATTTAGCCAATATCACCATCCATAGGATTTTATCTTGATATAAAGAGGATTTCATGAAATCAATAGCTAGAAGAGTTGATTTACACATGTATAAAGCTATCTATGTCTCTATTTGCCAAGAAAATCATGTTTTTCATTAAGGGTTTATGAAATTAGAACCTAGTAGAGTGTATCTACCTTATGGGATGAAATCCATTTGATCCAATGCTTGAAAAGGCTTGAAGAAGCTTGTAGAAGCGAAACCCAAGCTTGATGTTGGAGATCCAAGCTCCAATGGCGCATAGGAGCGAGATCAAGGCTCGATTTGTGCTCTTCTTCTCCAAATTCAAAACCCCTCTTGCAATCCTCCACTCTCTTCCCTTCTCTTCTAATATCTCTCTCTAGGTTTAGGGTAACCCAAAACCCCCAAAAATGTCCCCTATTTATAGGCCAAGGGGTGAAAACCCTAAAAAAACACGCACTAAAGGGTTTGATTCGCGCACCTACGATCGTTCGTAGGCTTCCTACGATCGATCGTAGGTCTTACAGTAAGTTTTGCTCAGTTTCTGGAGTTCTACGATCGTTCGTAGGCTTCCTACGATCGATCGTAGCTCTTACAGTAAGTTTTCAGCATTTCTGTAACTTTACGATCGTTCGTGGGTCTTCTACGATCGTTCGTAACTACGATCGTTCGTAGGTCTTCTACGATCGATTGTAGCTCTGACAGGGTGATTTTCCAGATTTTTCCCGCTTTAGTATTTCGGCCATAACTTTTGACTCACTCGTCCGATTTTGACGATTCAACTTGCGTTGGATTCGTCTTTCAAAGGAGAATAACTTTCATGTTTTGTACAACTCATAATTCGTAATTATTATTGGACCATTTTACCCCTAAAGTTTACTGGTCTGAAACTGGGTTTTAACAGTCCAGATTTCCAACAGTCCCAACTTTGGAAATCGGAGTTTTGACTCAACCCCGGCTCGAAATCAGGGAAAGTGATGAACATGAACCCTGAAGAGGGTTCAAATTCCTTTCCAAAAACTCAAGAATCACTTGATTCTGAGCAATGGAGCCTAAAGAAGGTTTCGTAAAGTTGAGGGAAATGCCGAAACATACCTCTTCAACACTTAGAACACTTCGAGTGTTTTCACACTCTTTTCCCTCGGGTCCAAAACCATACTCACACCTCATTAATCAATCCCCATATATTTTTAAATCCTTCTAAGTGATCATTTAACATACACAAACATGCATGCGAGGGCCCGGCCTCCTTATGCCTCGCGCACTAGTACTATTCACTACACTATTCACTCACAACCCATTAAACACCTTGGGTATTTATACCCTTGTTTTTAACCACTTAGAGTATCTTCATACTCTCATTTTGAGACTCCAAATACATACCTAAGACCCTCACTTGACTCATCATAATACCAAGAATACTATGTAAGGCATTAGGCCTTTACACATACCATACCAGGGCTCTATTCACATGAACAGTGAATCAAATTTTCGGGGCTCTATAGTAGTTCAGTCATCACCGATAAGATCTATCGTGCTTGTGATATTCGGGTAGGTCCTAGGGAATTGCCAGCCGATCTGATTGTCCTGGATTTTCAAGATTTTGACATCATCTTAGGCATGGATTGGCTTTCCACCTACCATGGCCATGTTGACTGTTTCGGGAAAGTGGTTAACTTCAAGCCAGTCAGTGGGCCTCCCTTTCATTTTCGGGGTTTGAACAAGAGGGATGTAGCTAGATTTGTAGCCTTAAGCCTTTCTGCACCAGAAGCATCGAACTCTTCAAACATTCCAGTGGTGAATGAATTCCTAGACGTTTATCCTGAAGATTTGTCGGGTTTACCACTGGATAGGGAGATAGAGTTCGCAATTGAATTAGCTTTGGGTATGGCACCTATCTTTAAAGCTTCGTATAGGATGGCTCCAGCAGAGTTGAAAGAGCTTAAGGAGTAGATATGAATTGCTTGGTCTTGGGTTTATCCGCCCAAGTGTATCACCTTGGGGAGCTCCTGTTTTGTTTGTGAAGAAGAAGGATGGTTCGATGAGGATGTGCATCTACTATCGGCAACTGAACAAGGTCACCATCAAGAACAAATATCATTTGCCTAGGATCGATGACTTTTTTTGTCGCGACCCAAAACCCACCCTAGGAGTTAGAGTGAATCGTGGACGACTAAATCATGACTTACATGACTTGCATGACAAACCACCTGCAAAACACTCACAGAGCATATACAATAGAGGATAACAGCGGAAGCATAACTATAAAATACAGCGGAAGTCTAACAAACCTCTAAGTATATACACATGGTCCAAGTTTTAATACAAAGAATTCAAAACAAAGAAAGTGTGGACATGCCCGCCAAAATACATAGATATAATCACTCATGCTCACCCACAGCTAATCCACTCAGAATCTAACACCACCTACTGATAACCCTCTACGGGAGGTTCCTCCAAAGGCTCCTCGACGTACTCCTCCTCCACCCATGGACCAGGAGCACAAACATCAAATAGAACAGTAGCTCCCTCAGAACCTGCCGACATAAGAAGTACGGCTGAGCATGGAATACTCAGCGGGCACTAAATACTAACCAACAGTTATAGCAAGAGATAGCAATGCATACCCAAGAAACAATATAGATATATATGAATCAGGAATATTTAATATCATACAAAGAAATAAGGAAATTCATAATCATGCTTGCAGTTCATGAAAAGCCGATAAAATCCTTGAAAAACACCATGCACTTGACTTGACTTAAAATACCCTTCGCATAATTGGGAACTTATTTACCGTGTCATGCTTGTCATGCTTGTATCATGCGTGCCATGTCATGCTATGCGTGTCATGCGTGTATCATGCTTGCTAATTCAGAATTTAAACATGTTCACATGCCTAGTTACCGTTCATAGTCCGTCGCAACTAGTACCCTATATGCGGAATGACATGCCTAGTTGCCGTTCATAGTCCGTCACAACCAGTACCTTATATGCGGAATGACGTGCTTAGTTGCCGTTCATAGCCCGTCGCAACTAGCATCCATGCGGAATGATATGCCTATTTGCCGTTCATAGTCCGTCGCAACTAGCATCCATGCGTGTCATGTCATGCCATGAGTGTCATTAAATGCTATGTTATGCGTGTCATGCGATACTATGCCATGCGTGTAATGCGATGCCATGCCATGCGTGTAATGCGATGGGATGGGAGACCTTCCCTATGCAATGCATGATCATCTTGTCCTTGACAAAAGTGAAGTGAAACATATCGTAGGATATGCCCCACCTCTACATCTCGTCCTTGAAAACATCGGTAAATCACGTCGTTTCATGCCGTGCTCGTGTAATTGTGTACACACTTGCAATGGAAATTTAATATGACATTTTGGGGAATTCACAATACATTGCACATCACCATATATACAAGTAATAAATTAAACAATTTAAGGAAAGCGCGAAAACACACTACCATAACCCTAGCAATTTCCATGAATGTTTAAGCATGCAATTTCTTTATTTATTATTCATTTCATTCATCTTTGCATTTCATCAAGCATGGTGTGTTCATTATTGATTTACCCTACAACATGCTTTTCTAGATGGGTTTTACTCAAATCATGCATGTATGTTCATTATTGGAACAATGCCCTCCCCATTTTAATCATCACAACACAACCATTGGCATCCAATCGCCCATTCCATCTCCATTCGCCATTCACAACCATCCATCTCATAGCACATGTGTAAATAAAGGAAAATAAAGAGAAATAAAGGGAAAAGAGGAACTATAACTAGGAGGGTAGCAAGGAGTACCGACCTTGATCAAGTGAGGAAGAAATCCCCTTCCAAAAACGACCGTGAGTTGCTGCCCTAGCTTGAGGAGATGCTCCTCACGAGCTTGTGCCTTGATCTTGAAGAAAAATGGGCTTGAGTTGAGTGTGGGTTCACAAACCCCTTGATTTCTCTCCAAAATAGAAACCCTAGGTTTAGGAATCGCCCTCTCCTCTCTTCTTATCTCCTAATCTCTCTAAGTGTCGAAATGAAGCCCTAAAGGCTCGGGTTAAACTCTTAAGGTAAGAGTGAACCGACCAAAAGACCATAATACCCTTACTGAAATTTCTGCAAAAACGCGAGTACCGAGCGATCGGTGTTAATGACCGATCGATCGGTTAAAATTTCACTCTCTGGAAAATTTTCCCATACAAAAATCTTGACCAGTCGATAGCCTCTGAGCGATCGGTTTTGGACCGATCGATCGCTCCATGGACCGAGCGATCGGTGGTCTACAGGTCCAAACTGTTTTGGCCATAACTTTTGACTCGTTCGTCCGATTTTGACGATTCAACTTGCGTTGGGTTCGTACTTTGAAAAAAAACATTTCTAACATTTTGGAATTTCCAATTTCTTCCTTATTTATTAATTATACCTCTTTAAAGGCAAAATGGCAATGAAAGTGTCATGCATTAAATGTGAAATGGTCCGGGGCTCTACATGTTTGATCAGTTGCAAGGAGCTAAGTATTTCTCCAAGATCGACTTAGGGTCAGGCTACCATCAACTGAACATAAAGGCGGAAGATGTGCCAAAGTCTGCATTCAGAACCAGATATGGGCATTTTGAATTCCTAGTCATGTTGTTTGGTTTGACAAATGCTCCGGCAGCATTCATGGATCTCATGAACAGGATCTTCAAGCCGACTCTGGACCGCTTTGTGATCGTGTTTATGGACGACATTCTAGTGTACTCCAAGACACAGAAGGAGCATGAGATGCATCTCCGGATCACACTGAAGACACTTCGTGAGCATAAGCTATATGCTAAGCTTAGCAAGTGCGAGTTTTGGCTAGAAAAAGTGGCATTTCTAGGCCATCTGGTGTCAGAAGAGGGGATTTCAGTTGACCCTTCCAAGATAGAAGCAGTGGAAGGATAGGGAAGGCCAAAGAGTGTTACAGAGGTTCGAAGCTTTTTGGGCCTAGCTGGTTATTACAGAAGATTTGTGGAAGGTTTCTCTAGTTTGGCAGCTCCACTTACTCACCTAACTCGAAAGAACGCTAGATTCGAGTGGAATGAGAAATGTGAGAAGAGTTTTCTTGAGTTAAAGAAGCGTCGCACCACCGTTCCGATCTTGACTGTTCCATCGGGTAGTGAAGGTTTTGTGGTGTATAGTGACGCCTCACTCATTGGGTTAGGTTGTGTTCTTATGCAACACGGGAAGGTGATTGCTTATGCTTCTTAGCAGTTGAAAGACCACGAGAAGAACTATCCTACCTATGATTTGGAGTTAGCAGCCTTGGTTTATGCTCTTAAGATCAGGAAACACTACTTGTACGGTGCGCAGTTTGAAGTTTTCACCAACCACAAAAGTCTAAAGTATTTGTTCTCACAGAAAGAGCTGAATTTGAGGTAGCGTCGTTGGGTGAAATTCCTCAAGGATTATGATTGCTCTATCTAGTACCACCCAGGGAAAGCGAATGTAGTGGCAGATGCGCTAAGTAGGTGACCTACTGGATTCTTGGCACACTTGATGGTCCAAGAATGAAAGCTAGTTGAAGAGGTGTCTAGCCTTGATGCGGGTTTCAGTGTTGGAGAGTCTGGAGCTTTGTTGGCTAACATTATGGTCAGGCCAACCTTATTGGATAGGATTAAAGATCTGCAGTGGAATGATGGAGAACTATACGCTGCCATGAATAAGTTGCTTAGCAGCAGGTTTGAGGATTTCTCTTGGAGAGATGGTGGAGTTTGTTTCAAGAGTAGACTTTGTGTTCCGGATAATGAGGATTTAAGAAGGGAGATTCTGGATGAAGCACACAAGTCCAAGTACACCGTGCATCCGGGAGGTACTAAGATGTACCAGAACCTCAAGAAGTATTTCTGGTGGAAAGGTATGAAGAAAGATGTTGCTACTTTTGTATCTAAGTGTTTGGTGTGTCAGCAAGTGAAGACAGAACACCGGAGATCGGCAGGACTTCTTCAGTCTCTTCCTATTCCCGAGTGGAAGTGGGAAAATATCTCCATGGATTTCGTTGTTGGTTTGCCAAAGACGGCCAAGAACTTTGATGCCATTTGGGTTGTGGTTGACCGATTGACTAAATCAACTCATTTTCTTCCATATCGGACCACTTTCAACTCCAATCAATTGGCTAACCTCTATATCAAGGAGATAGTCCATTTGCATGGAGTGCCAGTTAGCATTGTTTCCAATCGAGATCCTAGATTTACATCCAGATTCTGGAAGAGTTTTTAGCAAGCCATGGGTTCCCATTTAGATTTTAGTACGATATTTCATCCGTAGACAGATGGGCAAACTGAGAGGGTGAACCAGATCATAGAGGATATGCTACGAGCTTACATATTAGACTTTCAGGGTAGTTGGGTTGATCACTTGCTGTTGGTTGAGTTTGCCTATAACAATAGCTATCAAGCTAGCATTCAGATGGCACCGTTTGAGGCACTTTATGGCAGGAGTTGCCGTTCACCTTTGTGTTAGGATGAAGTTGGCAAGAGGAAGCTTTTGGGTCCCGAGCTCGTTGGTCAGACTGTGGATAGAGTTCAGTTGATCAGGGAGAGGTTGAAAGCAGCTCAGAGTAGACAGAAGAGCTATGCCGATACTCGCAGGAGAGATCTTGAGTTTCAAGTTGGAGATTTTGTGTTTGTAAAGATCTCACCTACGAAGGAGGTGATGAGATTCGGCAAGTGGAACAAGCTTAGTCCGAGATATGTGCGTCCTTTTGAAATCATCACCCGAGTCGGGGAAGTTGCTTATCGGGTCGTCTTACCACCTCACATGGAAGGTGTGCATAATGTCTTTCACATCTCTATGTTGAGGAAGTATATTGCTGATCCTTCGCATGACATTCATTTGGAACCGTTGGAAATTCGGGAAGATTTGACTCTAGTGGAGCAACCGTCTCGAATTTTGGACCGGAAGGAGCAAGTTTTGCGTTCTAAAGTCATTCCTCATGTACTCTTGCAATGGGAGCATCACTCCAGAGAAGAGGCTACTTGGGAGAGAGAAGCCGAGGTTTGCAAAAAGTACCCACACCTATTCACTTAAGGTATGTAATTTCGAGGACGAAATTCTTTTAAGGGGGGAGGATGTCGAGACCAGAATCTTTTTCATGTTTATATTGCATTGCATTAGGGGTATTATAGTCCTTGTGATGTTTTAATGTTTATTGTATTGTATATCTAATGGGTGTAGTGTAATTATGGTTTAATCAAACTTCTAGTTCAGGAATGTCATATCACACTCTAAACTTTAGGAAGCTCTAGTTTTGGCATCGTTTATTGGAATTGAGTGATTCTTGAACTATTGGAAAGGTATTGGAACCCTCTTCGAGGTTCATGTTTAATGTTTTTCCTTATTTTTAGTCTAAGCTAAGTCAAAAATGGGTTTTCCAAGGTTTTGTCTGATGGAATTGCAGATCAGTCAACTTTGGGGAGTTTTTGGTCCATAAAATGCCAGAAATGTTACTTTTCAAAAGACGAATCCAACGCAAGTTCAATCGTCGGAATCCGACGAACGAGTCAAAATTTATGGCCAAAACAGTAAAATTGGTCAAAATCTGCAGAACACCGATCGCTCGGTCAGAAGTAACGATCGATCGGTCCAAAACCGATCGATCGGTAGCCATCGACTGGTCCAAAATTTTGTATGGGGATATTTTCCAGAGAGTGTGTTTTTGACCAATCGCTCGGTCATAAACACCGATCGATCGGTAGGCGACCGTTCGCTCGATCATAACCACTAATCAATCGGTCTTTCGTGTTTTTGACAGAATTTTAGCAAGGAATTTTAGGTCTTTTCGTTCCCAACCCTTGGGGCTATAAATAGAGGGTCCTACTTGCGATATTAAAATACTCTACCTATTTCTAACCTAATTTGGCAAAAAGGGAGAGAAAACCTAGGGTTTTGAGAGAGGGATTGCTTGGAGAAGAAGGATATTGCTAGAAGATTGAGAGGAAAGCTTGGAGATCGTCCTCAAAGCTTCCCCAAATCATCTCGGGAACGTTTTTAATCGAAGGGAAGGATTCCTCAGGTCGATAAACTCCCTAACTCAACTCTATTAATGAAGTTTGATGAATATTAGTTTAATATGAATGATAGAAATGATAATTTAATTTTTTTTCCCTAATTATGTATGGATTAAGCTTACTAGAGATGAAAATGAATTTGTACTATGGATGGAATGAACGGAGGAAGGGAAATACTATGGAGGATTGGGATGAATGTATGGATATGGAGTATGTTTGGGTTGTGTGGATGGATGATGGTGTGATAGAATGTTAAGAATAGGAAAGGGCAAAGTATCCATAATTAACGCACTCTAGATGCTTGTTCAAATGTCTAAGAGTGATAAATATTAGTATGGTGCTTTTGATTATCAAGAAATTAAGTTAAATGAATATTGTGTTTGTCACGCCCCAAAATACCCCCTAGGAGTTAAGGGATACTTTAGAGGTGACTACGTGTACCTGTCAAACCATCCTGTAATGCAAGAGGCTAAACACAATATAATACAATGAAAATCAGAGCGCGGAACTAAACATAATTGCGGAAGCATAAGCCAACTTTTCTTTTCTTCTATTACTCCATATAGTATTCCAAGTTAACATATACTAAATACAATCAAAGTAAAGGTGGACATGCCCACCTATCAAAATACAAAAGGAATTCTCTAACACTCTCCTCTCAACAGTAGTCGAGGTATGGCCACACATCCAAGTCCCCATCCTCTTGAGACTGCCATGGGATAGGTGGCTCCCTCTCCTCTACATACTCCTCCTCGACCCAAGGCTCGGGGTCGAGGACATCCACAGTACCTGCCGACATAAAAGTACGGCTGAGCATGGAATACTCAGCGAGTACAAACTACTAGCTAACCATAACAATAGCGAAAGCATAACAACAGTGAGCAATACAAGATATTAATTTAAAGCAATAGTAAAAGCATAAGATACATAGCCATATCTTGACATGCGTGTATGAATGCAAAAACCTCGGTAAAACTCATGTCTCGGAAACCCTTTTCGTGTCTCGGTCAAATCATGTATGTGTATCGTGTCTTGTCTTGTATTTCATGTCTTGATTTGTTCTTGACTTGTATACTTGTGAGCCAGAGGCTAGCACCCTTCCTTGGGCTACCAACCTCCTTGTCATGTTCTTGTTCCATTTCTCTTGTGAGCCAGAGGCTTGTACCCTTCCTTGGGCTACCAACCTCCTTGTCATGTTCTTGTTTCATTTCACTTGTGAGCCAGAGGCTAGCACCCTTCCTGGGGCTACCAACCTCCTTGTCATGTTCTTGATTCATTTCACTTGTGAGCCAGAGGCTAGCACCCTTCCTGGGGCTACCAACCTCCTTGTCATGTTCTCTCTTGCATTTCATATACAAATACAATCTTGGAAAAACCCGGTTTCATGCATGCATGTGTGGTGTGTGTAACACTTGTAATATCATGATGACAATGTGACATGAAGAGTAGTGTATAGCAATTCAATCCACAGTATAACCATATAGGAATTTGAGTAATCTACGTGACATTTGAATAGTTCATCCTTCATAAGAACACATGCATAAAGTCTACTTTCATTTTCTTCATTTATGTCATTTATTCCTAGTTTAGGCATTTTGTCAAACACATAGCATGCAAGGTTCCTTGATGATTCATCTTCTTCTTTTTAGTGCCTACTTTCCATCCAAAAATCAAGGTATGTTCATTATTAGTAAAGTACCCATCCACCATTTCCATCACAAACATCACCCAACATACACCTCGGCATCCAATCGCCACATCAACACCCACACACATCCATACCTTTTTCTTATCTTATTTAGGTTCATTGGAGATGGTACATTTCATATGGGAGGCAAACATAATAGCATAAATCACATTTCATAAGGAAAACCTAGATTTATTGCTAGGGTAAGTTAGTAGGGTGTACTAACCTTAGATCAAGGTTTGATCTTGAAGAAACCTTGAAATAGAAGCTCTATTTGGAAGGAAGAACACCTTTGCTTGAAGGAGACTTGAGTTGGGGAAGAAACCCCTTTCAAAAACGTGCTTGGGTTGCTGCCCTAGCTTGGAGAATGGAACCCCACACGAGCTTGAGTTGAAATCTTGAAGAAAATGTGCTTGGGGACGATCTAGGGTCTTCACCCCTTTGATTTCTTCTCCAATGGAAAACCCTATTTGCAAATCCCCTTCTCCTCTCTCTCTATCTCTCAAAATCCCTTAAGTGTTGTGAATGAAGCCCTAAAGGCTCGGGCAAGCCTTAAGGAGAAAGGGTTTAACCCCCAAAAGACGATAAAGCCCTTACTGAAATTTCTGCAAAAACGCGAAGACCGAGCGATCGGTGTTCATGACCGATCGATCGGTTGCCTACCGAGCGATCGGTGTTTATGACCGATCGACCGGTCAAAAACTCACTCTCTGGAAAATTTCCCCATACAAAATTTCTGACCGCGCGATAGCTACCGATCGATCGGTTATGGACCGATCGATCGCTGATTGAACCGAGCGATCGGTTCTCTACATGTCTGGACTGTTTTGACCATATCTTTTGACTCGCTCGTCGGATTTCGACGATTCAACTTGCGTTGGGTTCGTCTTTCGAAAACGCACATTTCTGACGTTTCAGAATTTCCGATTTCTCCCTTATTTATTAATTAGACTACAAAAACGGCCAATTAGCTACGAAGGTGCTATTCATAAGGATGAAAAAGTCCGGGGTGCTACATTCTCCCCCCCTTACAAAAATTTCGTCCCCGAAATTTGGACGATACATACATGTACAAAATCAAAACAAAATTACAAGCCATATGCACAAGTCTATTCAAACAACTCGGGATACTTTGCTTTGACTTCGGCTTCACGCTCCCACGTGGCTTCTTCTCGTGCATGATGTTGCCATTGCACGAGGACTAGCGGAATAGTCTTGTTGCGAAGCACTTGATCTCTCCTATCCAAAATATGAACCGGCTTCTCAACTAAAGTGAGGTCCTCTCGGATCTCTATCGGATCAAGCTCGATGACATGAGAAGAATCCGAGATGTACTTCCGGAGCATAGAGACATGGAATACATTATGGACCGCCGCCATGTGAGCGGGCAAAGCAACACGGTAAGCCACCTCGCCAACTCGAGTAATGATCTCGAACGGACCCACATATCTCGGGCTAAGCTTGCCTCTCTTCCCGAATCGCATAACACCTTTGGTCGGTGAAATCCTTACAAACACAAAATCACCGACTCGGAATTCAAGATCCCTCCTTCGGTTGTCGGCATAGCTTTTCTGTCTATCTTGTGCGGTCTTTAACCTCTCCCGGATAAGCTTGACCCTATCCGCGGTTTGTTCAATTAACTCGGGGCCCAAAATCTTTCTTTCTCCCACTTCATCCCAATACAACGGGGATCTACAACTCCTTCCATACAAAGCCTCGAAAGGCGCCATTTGTATGCTTTCTTGATAACTATTGTTGTAAGCGAATTCCACCAAAGGTAGGTGATCTTCCCAACTTCCCTTGAAGTCTAGCATACATGCTCGGAGCATATCTTCAATAACCTGATTCACCCTCTCGGTTTGCCCGTCGGTCTGTGGGTGGAAAGCTGTGCTAAAGTCTAACCGGGAGCCCATTGCACCTTGAAAACTTTTCCAAAACCTGGATGTGAATCTTGGGTCTCTATCCGACACAATACTCACTGGCACCCCATGCAATCGGACTATTTCTTTGATGTATAGCTCCGCTAACTGGTTGGAGTTGAATGTAGTCCGGTATGGTAAGAAATGAGCGGACTTCGTGAGTCTATCAATAACTACCCATATAGCATCGGTCTTCTTGACCGTCTTCGGCAATCCCACGATGAAGTCCATAGAGATATGTTCCCATTTCCACTCGGGAATAGGGAGAGACTGCAAAAGACCCGCTGGTCTCAAATGCTCTGCTTTCACCTGTTGGCATACCAAACACCGTGCCACATACTCCGCAACCTCCCTCTTCATGTTTCGCCACCAAAAGTGACTCTTGAGGTTCCGGTACATCTTTGTCCCCCCGGGATGCACTGTATACTTAGACCGGTGAGCTTCGTCCATAATCTCTCTCCGAAGGTCTGCATTGGCTGGGACACAAAGCCTTCCCTTGAATGTAATAGCACCTCGGCTAGTGAGAGAGAAGTTCGTACTACCCTTGGCCACTTCCTTATCCCGGAAAGCCAACAAGTCAGTGTCTGTGGCTTGATACTCCTGGATCAAGTCTATAAGGTACGGCCGAACTGTAACATTTGCCAAAACCGGACTGCGGACAGAATCGTTCACACTGATGTCTAGATTTGCCAAATCGTCTAACAGTCTCCATTCCCGCACCAACATGTGAGCCAACAACCCCGATGGTTTCCTACTCAGAGCGTCTGCCACCACATTTGCTTTTCCCGGGTGATATTGGATAGTGCACTCGTAGTCCTTTAAGAACTCAATCCAACGCCGTTGTCGTAAGTTTAACTCTTTTTGGGAAAAGAGATACTTGAGGCTCTTGTGGTCCGTGTACACATAGAACTCCACCCCGTACAGATAATGTCGCCAAATTTTAAGTGCAAACACGACCGCCGCAAGCTCCAAGTCGTGAGTGGGGTAGTTCTTTTCATGCTCTTTCAACTGCCTTGACGCATAGGCAATGACCTTCTTGTGTTGCATTAGGACACACCCGAGTCCAACATGCGAGGCATCGCTGTACACCTCATACCCAAAAGGTCCAGATGGCACAGTAAGGACAGGGGCTATGGTGAGGCGTTTCTTCAACTCTTGGAAACTTACTTCACATCGGTCACTCCAACTGAACTTTGCATTTTTCCTTGTCAAGTAGGTGAGAGGTGCAGCCAAACTGGAGAATCCCTCCACAAATCTCCGGTAGTAGCCTGCCAATCCGAGGAAACTACGTATCTCCGTGACGCTCTTGGGCCTCTCCCAACTCATGACTGCCTCAACCTTGGCTGGATCTACAGAAATGCCCTCGGCCGACACCACGTGTCCAAGAAATGCGACCTTCTCTAACCAAAACTCGCACTTACTCAATTTGGCATATAGCCTATGCTCTCTCAACATCTCCAGAGCGAGGCGGAGGTCTCGTGCGTGATCTTCCCGTGTCTGGGAATACACCAAAATGTCATCAATGAATACAATCACGCATCGATCCAAGTAAGATCGGAACACCCGGTTCATCAAATCCATGAATGCCGCCGGTGCATTCGTCAGCCCAAAAGGCATGACAAGGAACTCGTAATGCCCATACCGAGTCCTAAAAGCCGTCTTCTGAACATCTTCCGCCTTGATCCTTAATTGGTGATACCCCGATCTAAGATCAATTTTGGAGAAGAATCTCGATCCCTTCAGTTGGTCAAACAAGTCGTCTATCCTTGGCAAGGGATAACGATTCTTGATAGTTACCTTGTTCAACTGACGGTAGTCTATACACATCCTCATAGACCCGTCCTTCTTCTTCACAAAGAGAACCGGAGCTCCCCACGGCGAGACACTTGGTTGGATGAAACCAAGTTGTTGTAACTCCTCAATCTGCTTCTTTAATTCTTCAAGCTCTATAGGGGCCATTCTATATGGTGCCCTTGAAATCGGAGCGGTACCCGGAGCAAGCTCTATAGCGAATTCGATCTCTCTATCAGGAGGTAATCCGGGAAGTTCTTCCGGGAACACATCTAAGAACTCACTCACAACTGGAATAGCCGATGAGTTTTGTGCTTCTGGGTGTGCTATACTCAAGGCTGCGAGGCGAGCAATGTCCCTCTCTCTTAATCCTCGGAAGTGAAAAGGCTTACCCCCTTCCGGCTTGAAATTCACCATCTTTTCAAAACACGCCACATGCCCGTGATGGCTTGCCAACCAATCCATACCAAGAATGACGTCAAAGTCTAAATCTTGGAAACCCAGGACGATAAGGTCGGCTAACAATTCATTCTCCCCCACTTGAACCACACTATCCCTGAATACCTTATCCGTATCAACCGACTTGCCGAGTGGAGTTGCAATGGTCAACTCCCGCTCCAACGGAGTAGCCTCAGTCGAAAAGCCCTTTGCAAAACTTGGGGAGACAAAAGAGTGAGTAGATCCTGTGTCTATCAACACTCGAGCGAGACACTCGTTCACTAATAAAGCGCCTGTGCGATTAAGTAACTAATATAAGTAGATTTCAAATAATGACAAGCATCATACATAGGTAACCCTCAGTATAACTAATCGCATAACAAACCACAAAATTTTATACAACTTAAAATCAAAATTCTCGCGTACCTTGCACGACATCGTCGGATGCACGTGCGTCTCTTTCCGATAGAGCAAAAACTCGACCCTGAGTGGCTGGGCGAGGAGGCCGGGCAGACTGTGAGGCCCTCGAAGCCTGAGAAGAGCTAGGCTGAGATGTCTGCCTAATCGGGGGCCTGCTCCCTGAAGACTGAGCTGGCAATAGACGTCGGGGACAATCCCGAATCATGTGGCCCTGGTCGCCACAATGAAAACAGCCTCCTGTAGCCTTCCGACATTCCCCTGCTGGATGCCTCCTTCCACAAAGGGTGCAGACATCATGTGAATAAGTGGGAGGAGTATAACCCGTAGCCTGAGTCACTGCGGGGCGAGGAGCATACGAGGTAGCCGGGCGAAAAGCCGGTGGAGAAAAAGGGCGGGGAGCCTGTGGTGCCGAGTACATCCTCTGTGACTGAGCCGGCCCTGCGGACTGATAGACATAGTCCTAGCTCTCTTCTCCCCTGAACTACTAGACTGTCCCTTCTCTATTCCTCTTCTCTTAAAGAACTCTTCGGAATTTGACTCGGCCAACAATGCTTTGTCCACAACTTCTGAATATGTCTCATGTCGGAACATTGAGACACGATCCTTGAGGTAGGCCTTCAACCCCCTCTCGAATTTCCGGGCCTTCATAGCCTCGGTAGCTATCATGTGTGGAGCAAATCGAGATAGCTCTGAGAAACTTGGCTTCGTAAGCCGCTACAGACATATTACCTTGCTCCAAGGTAATAAATTCAATTTCTTTCTTTTCTTTCATCCCAACCGGAAAGTATTTCTTGTAGAAAACGTCCAAGAATTCTCCCCATTCCATTCTTGGCCTTGCCGGGTCAACTCTCGGGTCCGAAGTGCAGACTTCCACCAATGGTCGGCCTCGCCTTCAAGCATAAAGGCAGCCCATGTGACCCTCTCTACTTCCGTAGGTGCCAAAAACCGAGAATATCTTCTCAAGTTGCCGAACCCAACCCTCGGCAATAAGTGGATCAATGCTTCCACAAAAAGTTGGAGGCCTCATCCTCCGGAAAGCTTCTATCCCGGCTTGGGCTCGATTAGGAGGAGCCGGTATAAGTGCCGCATTAGCGGGGGTGGCCGGTTGCCTTGCCGCCAACATAGCCAGGTCTCGGCTATGGATGCGAATGCTTGGGCAAAGTCGGGGTTGATCATCACCCGATGGAGCCTCACCTCCATTACCCTCGTGTTGTACCCGCGACCCCGAGTATTGCGTCTCATGATTTCTCCTGAGAACGACAATACAACATGAGTCTAACTTGGATACGCATTTAGTACAATTTCGCAATTCACTTAATACATACTCATCAAGCACATTTAATAAGTACAACACAAATAATGTACACATGGTATATAACACAATAGCATAACATACATCCGTGTTCCTAGCGTAGGACTCTATGTTCGGTTGAAGTTCACCCATTTTTGACTAAGACTAACTTGTTAGTCTATACTTGGAATACAACTCTCTAAGGTGAGTCTAATACCTTGTTCAATCATCTAAGTGACCTTAGGGACTCTAATACCTAGAGCTCTGATACCACTTCTGTCACGCCCCAAAATACCCCTAGGAGTTAAGGGATACTTTAGAGGGACTACGTGTACCTGTCAAACCATCCTGTAATGCAAGAGGCTAAACACAATATATACAATGAAAATCAGAGCGCGGAACTAAACATAATTGCGGAAGCAGAAGCCAACTTTTCTTTTCTTCTATTACTCCATATAGTATTCCAGTTAACATATACTAAATACAATCAAAGTAAAGGTGGACATGCCCACCTATCAAAATACAAAAGGAACTCTCTAACACTCTCCTCTCAACAGTAGTCGAGGTATGGCCACACATCCAAGTCCCCATCCTCTTGAGACTGCCATGGGATAGGTGGCTCCCTCTCCTCTACATACTCCTCCTCGACCCAAGGCTCGGGGTCGAAGACATCCACAGTACCTGCCGACATAAAAGTACGGCTGAGCATGGAATACTCAGCGAGTACAAACTACTAGCTAACCATAACAATAGCGAAAGCATAACAACAGTGAGCAATACAAGATTAATTTAAAGCAATAGTAAAAGCATAAGATACATAGCCATATCTTGACATGCGTGTATGAATGCAAAAACCTCGGTAAAACTCATGTCTCGGAAACCCTTTTCGTGTCACTCGGTCAAATCATGTTATTGTAGTGTCTATGTCTTGTATTTCAGTCTCGAGTTGTACCCGCAGGTTCGTGGGTTGGCAAAAGGAGCGTAGCAGCGGACAACCCTGTAGAGGCCAAAAAAGTAAGGGGAAAGGCGTAACACGAGACATGGAGCTGACTGTGAGGCGTGGTTCAGACTGTCTAAGGGGAAATGGAAAGAAAATCGAAATACACACAGGAAAGGAAAGGGCGGGGCCCGAAGGGGCTCGGAAAGATTAGCGAGTCTCAGGTGCAAGAGACAATGAAGTATGTCATCTTGTGGAGATATTTCGTTTTCTGGGGAGTGGGAGAGACAGAACCACAGGGTGGGGATGAGAAAGTCATGACTTGAAGTAAAGGTGGAAGGTATGGAGAAAGTGGGGGGGGAGTGGTGTGAGATGGTTAAACCTTATATTAGGTTACCTTTTTTTTTTCCACTACCCGCTGGCCAGTATGCTATGTCACATTTGGCCTACGGGCCATGACCGAGTTACAAGAGTTGGATGCCGAACTACGGGCCATAAGACAAGTGCGGTGTACAGGGGCGGAGGTGGCGGGGGGGGTGAGAGGATTTTGCAGTGCAAAGTGATGGGACAATCACATTCAAGGGAATGATATGTGTTCCAGCCGATGAGAAGCTCAAATTAGAAATCTTAGATGAAGCTCACCGGTCTAAGTACACTGTGCATCCTGGCGGTACAAAGATGTATCGAAACCTCATAAGGACATTTTTTGGTGGCGGAACATGAAGAGGGAAAGTTGCCGAGTATGTGTCAAGATGCTTGGTATGCCAACAAGTGAAGGCCGAGCATATGAGGCCAGCAGGGCTTTTACAATCCCTCCCTATTCCCGAGTGGAAATGGGAGAACATCTCCATGGATTTCATCACAGGGTTGCCAAAAACGACAAAGAAATCGGATGCAATATGGGTAGTGGTTGATCGTTTGACAAAATCCGCCCATTTCTTGCCTTATCGGACTACGTTCAACTCGAACCAACTTGCAGAATTGTACCTCAAAGAAGTGGTTCGGTTGCACGGGGTGCCAGTCAGTATCGTGTCAGACAGGGATCCAAGATTCACTTCCAGGTTCTGGAAAAGCTTTCAGAGCGCTATGGGTTCCCGTTTGGACTTTAGCACCGCCTTTCATCCTCAGACAGATGGACAGACCGAGAGGGTGAACCGGTTATAGAGGACATGCTTCGAGCTTGCATGTTGGACTTCGAAGGCAGTTGGGAGGATCACTTGCCATTGGTGGAATTCGCCTACAATAACAGCTATCAGGCGAGCATCCAAATGGCTCCTTTTGAGGCCTTGTATGGTCGAAGTTGTAGATCTCCCCTATACTGGGATGAAGTTGGAGAGAGAAAGATATTGGGCCCGGAATTGATTGAACAAACCGCGAATAAAGTCAAGATCATCAGAGAGAGATTAAAGACGGCTCAGGATAGGCAAAAGAGCTATGCCGACACCCGTAGACGAGATCTTGAGTTCCGTATTGGCGATATGGTATTTGTGAAGGTTTCACCGACAAAGGGTGTTATGAGGTTTGGCAAAAGAGGAAAGCTCAGCCCGAGGTATGTTGGTCCATTTGAAATTATCACCTGAATTGGTGAAGTTGCATACCGGGTTGCTCTACCCACTCACATGGCGGCGGTTCACAACGTATTCCATGTATCTATGCTTCGGAAATATATTCCGGATCCTTCTCATGTGATCGACCTTGATACGCTAGAAGTCCGGGAGGATCTCACTTTGGTGGAAGAGCCGGTTCAAATTTTGGACCGTAGGGATCAAGTCTTGCGCAATAAGGTCATCCCCTTGGTTCTTGTTCGATGGCAACACCATTCACGAGAAGAAGCTACATGGGAGCGCGAAGCGGAAGTGAGGGAAAAATATCATAATTTTTTTGAGTGATGTTTATGTAATTTTGTTCTTTATAATCTCTATGTATCGTTCCAATTTCGAGGATGAAATTTCTATAAGGGGGGGAGGATGTAGAACCCCGGATCTTGATGGCCATGTACGACGAATGATATCATATGCTAAAGCATGTAAGAATGTATTTATGGTGTATGGGTGTTTGGAATGAAATAGGCAAGAGTATAGAATACTCTTGAGTATTGACAAGGGTTATGCCTTGGCATACCCTCGACTCTAAATAGCCCTAGCGTTCACACCGCTCGTCGGAATCAAGCGATTCTTAGATTTTTGGAAAGTTAATTGAACCCTCTTCGGGGTTCATGTTGATCACTTGTCTTGGTTTTGAGTTGGTGTTAGGTCAAAAGACCGATTTCTGAAGTCGGGTCGGTTTAAAATCTGGATTGACGAAACCCAATTTCGGATCAGTCAGGTTTAGGGGAAAAATGGTCCAAGAAAAAGGAATAATTGGAAGTTGTGAAAAACATGAAAGTTGTTCTCCTTCGAAAGAAGAATCCAATGCAAGTTGAATCGTCAAAATCGAACAAGCGAGTCAAAATTTATGGCCGAGATACGAAAACGCAAAAATGCTAAAGCTTTCTGCAAAAGTTGCGATCGCTCGTAGGGACCCTACGAACGATCGTAGCGGAGCTATGAACGATCGTAGAGTTGCTATGATCGATCGTAAAGCCCCAGAAATGCTGGAAACTCTCGGGTGAAACTATGATTGATCGTAGGAAGCTACGATCGATCATAGAAGGCTACGATCAATCGTAAATCGCTACGAACGATCGTAGATACGCGATTTTACTTTCATGGATGCGATTTTTTAGGGGTTTTTCACCCCTTACACTATAAATAGAAGACTTTAGGAGGGTTTTTGGGTTACCCTAAACCAAGGAGAGTTCCTAGAAAGAGAAGGAAAGGATCTTGAGCATTCCAAAGAGGGTTTTGCTTGAAACCAAGAAGAGCTTCAATCAAGGGTTGGATCTTCCCCAAATCAAGCTTGGATCATTCAAATCAAGTGAGGATTTCTCAAGGGGTTTCTTCAACCTAGAAATTGATCCAAAGAGGTTAGTAAACTACTATCTAGCCTTGTTATCATACAAAGATGATTCAAATAGGTGATTTTAATTCTATTATGATACAAATAGGAAGTGTGGAAATTTGGGTGAACTAGATCATGAATAAACAATCAAATAGGGTTTTACAAATTGGGGGTTTTTCAATAACAAGGATGAATATGGCTAAACTTGTAAGAAAATTGTAATACCTTTAAATGAACCATGATTTTAAGTATATTATGATGCAATGACAAACAAGGGATTTTAGGTGAACTTGATTATGTTCAAATAAGCAAATAAGGATTTAAGATTTTGGGGGTTTTCCAATAAAAGGGTGAATATGACTATAAGTGCAAGTAAGTGTTAATATCCTCCAAGGAACCATGATTCTAAGTGTGATATGATGAATTAGGCTTAGAAGCCATGATTGTTATGATGTGACGCAATGAAAGAAATGTTCTACATTCTAGAATTGTTTAAGTATGTTATGATGCTAATATACATTGTATGAACCATATGAGTTACTTAAGGTCTTCAAGTATACTATAATGATCATTATGCCTTGCATGAACATGTTTAATTAGTTAAAGCTTTCCACATAGATGTTATAATGCTCACAAGCACTCTACGCATGATAAGTATTGCACGACCGTGGTTTTTCTCATAAGCATGAATTTTCAAGAAAACATAAGGGGATTTTCAAAGGCATTCATAAGTAAGAAGCATACATGCATAAGCATAGACTAAGCCAAACTTTGGGTTGGCATTCTAAGATCGGTTACTCCACGCTCACAAGGATCAAGTCTAGATCTTGCATGAACTCCACGGATCATAAGTCTCGCAAGGCTTTTCAAGAACTCATAAGAAACTCACAAGTCTAAGATCTTGCATATGTCTCCAAGGAGAACAAGCTCACAAGGATCATAAGCTCACAAGAAGCTCACAAGTACTCATAAGCTCACAAGAAGCTCATAAGCTCACAAGTACTCACAAGCTCACAAGAACTCTAAGCTCACAAGAACTCATAAGAAAACACGAGGCTCACAAGCATTCATAAGAACTCATAAGCATACATGAGAGGGTTTGTTTTCCATGAAAAGAACAAGTTTTATGAAAGGTTTTTCCCGACGGGTTTTAAGCATTGATTTTGGTGATTTGTATTCTTTTACGCACTGTTTAAAATATTGTGATTATGATAGCATTGTTAGCTAGTAGATTTTGCTCGCTGAGTATTCCATGCTCAGCCGTACATGTTATGTTGGCAGGTACACAGACTCCATTTGACATCTGTGATCAGGGGCCCTGGATAGAGGAGGATTATGGCGAGGAGGAGCCATATGTAGAGCCTCAGGAGGAAGCAAATGACTTAGACCACTGGCCCTTTTAGAGTGATTACATAGAGAGAGAGAGAGTATTATCATTTTGTATTTTGATAGGTGGGCATGTCCACCTTTACCTTTGTGATGTATGTACAAACTTGGAATACACAGCAAGTATAGAAAAGAAATTTTTGGATTACGCTTCCGCACATTGGTTTAAGCTTCCGCCTTATTTATGATTATGGTTGTCATGACTTGGATGTTATTACAGGATGGTTTGGTATCGGATATGGCACATCACGAGCCAAAGTATCCCTAACTCCCAGGGGGTATTTTGGGTCACGACACCCCCCCCCCCCGGTGGAGAATCTAGATTGTCTAGGTTCAATGTGCCCTATTTTTTAGGGAGTTGGTGATATCCTTTTAATTAAGAAATCTCTTTTAGAAAAGGAAACTTAATATAGAAGTTTTGTGATAACAAACTTCTTGTGGATTAAGTAGGAGTCTAATAATGATAAGTGCTATCATTATTAGAAACTCTAAAAGATAATTAGCAAGATAAGGATTAGATCCATCTATAAATACACCATAAGGATTTTCGTGAGTTAGTAGTGGACTCCCAAGGGTTTTTGTGATCAAAGGAGAACACCCCAAGGGATTTTCGTGAACTACTTGTGGGGTTCTAAATAGTTAGAACTCCATCATCTCCTTTTTATCTTAGGATCTTCTTCTAAGGATTGATCAAAGGATTATTTTGTTTTTCATAAAGCTAAGGAAAGATTCGAAAGCTTCGCGGAGATAACGAAGAGCGAGGATCAAGCTGAGATTATTTATTCGAGAAATCTCTACAAAGAGTTCGGAAGTTCTATCGTTTTGTCCGACACCGGTGAACATCATTCACCGAGGTATTCTTCTTCTTGAACGTAGCTAATTTTAAATATTTTCTATGGTGTAAAGATCTTCGAGATCCAGAATTTTCACATATTTTTTATCTGGAGTCCGTTCAAACTTTACACGAGAAAATAAGAGAAATTTAAACATTTATTAGACGCTTTAATAAACAAATACCACTGTCATCACAATAGCTATCATACAAACCATATACCTATATTAATTACATCAAGTCTTCTTTTCAAAAGCAGGCGCTACTAACGCACCGGGTATAGTCTGTACAACATCCAAAAGTCCGTAGGTCCATCACTTACCAGTCATGAGCTCTGAGATATACTGACATGAAACATCAGTGAGCTATGAAGCCAATAAAACCACAGTCCATCTAGACTATTTTCCACATAACAACACGCATCAATAATGATATAATAAATAGCTCAGTTTGCATGTTATAGTAAAATAGAACAGTATTAAATAAACTATGACCCAAGGTCACTTAGGGTTATATCACCCTAACCAAGGTTACCGACCTCATTATTTTCCAATTATGAAGTTCATTTATGAAATGGTGTTCATATTTCGAAGTTATCATTTCAATCATCAATCATGTTTCATTTCGAGTCCTTAAACTTTATTAACTGGCCACAACCCATAAATGCTTATCTTAAAGTCTCTAAATCACAACCATACTTGGAATCATCTAGACTCACATACGTTGTTCCGGCTTTCACCCGAACACGACCAAACCTTGGATATACCAACCTAAACTACCTGGAATCCGATGATTCCATGCTGAACCCTGAGTACACCGACTCAAACAAATACACAAACCCTGAGTACGCTGACCCTGACAACTTCGTATCCGAAGATTACACACACAACTTGGGCATTCACCCAATTAAGGACATACTTCTCAATTCAACTAGATGACAACATCTACCGTGTATTCGTCGCCAATGCCCTGGGATCAGTCAAGAAGGAACCATGACCAACCTGCCTACCGTCATCTTCTGGCTAGTCTATGGAGGAACCCCGGATCTTTACCGATGCCGACATCTCCTGACGTTCCACCAAAAAAGGACCTCGATAGACAAGGTGCCGACATCTTCTGACCCAACTAGAGAGGAACCTGGACTATACACTATCTTATGTTCAGTCACTTTAGACTCTCTAGGACTCCGACATCTCCCGACTATCAGTCATAGTGGAACCACTGGCCTTACTGGATACCGTTTTGCGACCCAAAACCTACCCTAGGAGTTAGAGTGATCATGACTTACATGACTTGCTTGACAAACCATCCTGCAAAACCCACAGAGCATATACAATAGAGGACATAAATAGCGGAAACATACTCTAACATGCCACAGCGGAAGACTAATAACCTCTATGTATATACATACATGATCCAAGTTTGATACAAAAAGAACAAAGACATAGAAACTGCGGACATGCCCGCCAAAACACATAGATACAACTCTCAAGCTTACCCACAGCTATCCACTCAGAATCTACCACAACCTAATAATAGCCCTCTCCCTGAGCTTCCTCTACAGGTTCTTCGATGTACTCCTCCTCCACCCATGGGCCAGGAACACAGACATCAAAAGGAGCAGCCGCTCCGCTATCACCTGCCGACATAAGAAGTACGGCTGAGCATGGAATACTCAGCGGGTACTAAATACTAACCAACAGTCATAGCAAAATCATAACAGTATAGAAAGCAGGAAGCAATTCACATAGATAAAGCAGGAACAATTCATATCATCACAAGAAGTAAAGCAGTTTATAATCATGCTTGCATTTGTAGAAGCCGATAAAATCCTTGAAAACATCGTGCACTTAACTTGACTTAAAACACCCTTTTCGTGCTTGAAAACTTGTCTCGTCTGTCTTGCTTGATCATGTCGAGTGTGTCATGTCATGCGTGCTTGCTTGGAATTTAAACATGTTCATGCTACTTGTGAGGGAAGGGAGACCCTTCTTCCTAAATGCTCATGCTTTCCATGTCATGCTCCATGCTTGCTTGGAAAATAAACTACTTGTGAGGGAAGGGAGACCCTTCTTCCTAAATGCTCATGCTTGCCATGTCATGCTCCATGCTTGCTTGGAAAATAAACTACTTGTGAGGGAAGGGAGACCCTTCTTCCTAAATGCTCATGCTTGCCATGTCATGTTCCATGCTTGCTTGGAAAATAAACTACTTGTGAGGGAAGGGAGACCCTTCTTCCTAAATGCACTTGCGAGGGAATGGAAACCCTTCTTTATGATATGTACTTGTTCTCTTGTCAAAAGTGAGGTAAAACATATCATTGGATATGTCCCGCCTCTAAACCTTGTTCTTGAAATTACCGATAAACCATGTCATGCATGCCGTGCTCGTAGGATCGTGTACATACTTGCATTTGGAATTAAACATGACATTTGGGGATTTCACAATGTATAACATATAACAATTTTAAACAAATGAACATTCATGACATTTTTGGGAAAGCAAGAACTCATACTATCATAATCCCTAACAAGTTACATAAATAATTTAGCATGCATTTTCTTGATTTACAACTCATTTCATTCACTTTGCCATTTCGTTAAACATGGGGTGTGTACATTATTCATTAAACCTACATCATGCTTTTTTAGGTGGATTGATGTTCACATCACACATGTATGTTCGTTATGGGTACAATGCCCTCCCCATTTCATTCATCACATCATTCACCAATAACCATCTCCATTCACACCATCCATACATCCCAAACCGTAGCACATTTATAGATGATGAAGAACAAGGAATAGGGAAAGAAAAGGGAAAACTATAACTAGGAGGGTAGTAAAAAGTACCGACCTTGAAAAATGAGGGAAGAAACCCCTTGCAAAAATGTGTGTGAGTTGCTGCCCTAGCTTGGAGAGCGTGGTCCTCACGAGCTTGAGTCGAGAACTTGAAGAAGAACAAGCTTGAGGATGATTGTGGGTCTTCACCCCTTTGATTCCTCCTCGAAAGAAAACCCTAGGTTTAGAAACCCCTTTCTCTTCTCTCCTTATCTCTCAAATCTTCTAAGTGTTGAGAATGATCCCTAAAGACTCGGGCAAGCCTTATATGTAAAGGTTATAACACCCAAATGCCGAAAAAGCCCTTAATGAATTTCTGCCAAAACACGATAGACCGATCAATCGGTGGTCAGGACCGAGCGATCGGTTGCTTACCGAGCGACCGGTGATAATGACCGAGCTCTCGGTAAAAAACAAGCTCTCTGGAAAATTTCCTCATACAAAATTTTCAGCCAGTCGATAGCCTCCGATCAATCGGTTGTGGACTGATCGATCGCTCAATGTACCGAGCGATCGGTGCTCTGCAATTTTCTACTTTGAGATCATTTTTCACCCATTCCTACTATTTGGACTTGTCCTACTTCTATTCTAACTTCTTCTAAACTTGCCTAGGACACTTGCAAGGCTATAGTTTATTATTTGATAATTTATTTAATTAATTGTAGTATCCTTGAGACAATTTTCTAAGTTTTCAAATTATCATTTCATGAAATTGGACATCACAAGGTATCATGCCTTGGCACACATTCCAAGACATGAGCAAAAGTTTCGGGGTTCTACATCCTGCCCCCCTTATAAAAATTTCATCCTTGAAATTTGGACGGTACATGCATTACAAAACCAAAACAAAATTTAGAAATCATGTACAAAAGTCTATCCAAACAACTTGGGACACTTTGCTTTGACTTCGGCCTCGCGTTCCCATGTGGCCTCTTCCCGAGCATGATGTTTCCACTGAACGAGCACTAATGGAATAGTCATGTTACGAAGCACTTGATCTCTACGGTCCAACACTTGAAGGGTCCGCATTGTATTTTCGAAGCATAGATACATAGAAAACGTTGTGAACCGCGGCCATGTGAGGTGAAAGAGCTACTCGGTAAGCAACTTCACCAACTCGCGTGATAATCTCAAAGGGCCCAACATACCGAGGACTAAGCTTGCCTCTCTTGCCAAATCTCATAATCCCCTTGCTAGGAGATACCTTCACAAAGACTTGATCCCCTACTTGGAATTCCAAGTCCCTACGGCGAGTGTCAGCATAGCTTTTCTGATGATCTTGAGCGGCTTTCAACCGATCCTGGATAATCTTAAATTTGTTCGTAGTTTGCTCGATCAACTCCAGACCTAACACCTTTCTCTCTCCTACCTCATCCCAATAGAGAGGTGACTTGCAACTTCGCCCATACAAGGCCTCGAATGGTGCCATTTGGATGCTTGCCTGGTAACTATTATTGTAGGAGAACTCTACCAACAGCAATTGCTCTTCCCAGTTGCCCTTGAAATCCAACATACATGCCCGAAGCATGTCTTCGATGATTTGATTCACCCTCTCGGTTTGTCCATCCATCTGTGGATGAAAGGCAGTGCTAAAGTCGAGTCGGGAACCCATGGCTTCCTGAAAACTCTTCTAGAACCTAGACATGAATCTGGAATCCCTATCTGACACAATACTAACTGGCACCCCGTGTAACCGAACGATCTCCTTGATATATAGTGCGGCCAACTGGCTCGAATTGAACGTGGTCCGGTAAGGTAAGAAATATGCGAACTTTATTAAACGATCCACCACAACCAATATCGCATCTGAGTTCCTTGCCCTTTTTGGCAAGCCAACAATGAAGTCCATGGAGATGTGCTCTCATTTCCACTCGAGAATAGGGAGAGATTGCAATAGACCGGCAGGTCTCAAGTGCTCTGCCTTCACCTGTTGGCACACCAAGCACCATGCCACATACTCTACAACGTCCCTCTTCATATTTCACCACCAAAAGTGATTCTTGAGGTTCCGGTACATCTTTGTACCCCCTGGATGTACCGTGTACTTTGCCCGGTGTGTTTCATCCATGATCTCTCTCCGAAGATCTGCATTGGCTGGGACACAAAGCCTTCCCTTGAATGTAATAGCACCCCGGTTGGTGAGAGAGAAATCCTCACTACCCTTGGCAACTTCCTTGTCCTGGAAAGTCAATAAGTCAGCATCCGTGGCTTGATACTCTTGAATCAAATCTATAATGTACGGCCGAACCGTGACATTTGCCAAGATAGGACTGCGGACGGAATCATTCACGCTGATGTCCAGATTTGCCAAATCTTCCAATAACTTCCATTCTTGCACCAACATGTAGGCCAACAAACCCGGAGGTCTTCTACTCAAAGCGTCGGCCACTACAATAGCTTTGCCGGGGTGGTATTGAATGGTGCACTCGTAGTCCTTCAGGAATTTCATCCAATGTCGTTGCCTCAGATTCAGTTCCTTTTGGGAAAAGAGATACTTGAGGCTCTTGTGATTCATGAACACATAGAATTCTAACCCATAAAGGTAATGTCGTCAAATCTTAAGTGCAAACACGACTGCAGCAAGCTCCAAGTCGTGCATGGGGTAATTCTTTTCATGCTCCTTTAATTTTCTGGATGCATAGGCAATGACTTTCTTGTGCTGCATACGCATTCAAGTCCAACATGTGAGGCATCACTATACACCTCATACCCAATATGTCCGGATGGCATAGTAAGGACGGGGGCCATGGTAAGCCTCTTCTTCAGTTCTGTGAAACTGATCTCGCACTTATCACTCCATACGAACTTGGCATTCTTCCTCGTTAGGTAAGTGAGTGGTGCTGCAAGGCTGGAGAAACTCTCAACAAATCTACTGTAGTAGCTTGCCAACCCAAGGAAGCTGTATATCTCTGTGACACTCTTGGGCCTTGCCTAACTCATGACTACCTCTGCCTTCTTTATATCTACCGATATGCCATCCGTAGATACAACGTCGCCTAGGAACACCACCTCTTCCAACTAAAACTCACACTTGCTAAGTTTTGCATATAGCTTGTGCTCTCTCAGCATTTCCAAAACAAGGCGAAGGTCTCGCACGTGATCTTCCCATGTTTGGGAATATATCAGTATATCTTCAATGAACACAATCACGCATTTATCCAAGTATGGTCAGAACACCCGGTTCATCAAATCCATAAAAGCTACCGGCGTGTTTGTGAGATCAAAAGGCATCACCAAGAACTCGTAGTGTCCGTATCGAGTTCCAAAAGCATTTTTGGGAACATCTTCCACCTTGATCTTCAACTGGTGATAGCCAGACCGAAGATCAATCTTAGAGAAAAATCTTGCCCCCTTTAACTGATCGAACAAGTCGTCAATCCTAGGCAATGGATACCTATTCTTTATAGTGACCTTGTTCAATTGTCTGTAACCGACGCACATCCGCATCTAGCCATCCTTATTCTTAACAAAAAAAACCGAGGCACCCCACGGTGAGACACTTGGTCGAATGAAACCAAGCCTTGCATCTCCTCCAATTGAGTTTTTAACTCCTTGAGTTCAATCGGGGCCATCTTGTACGGAGCCCGGAAGATAGGCGCTGTGTCTGGTACAAGCTCGATCACAAACTCAATCTCCCTGTCTTGAGGCAACCCTTGTAACTCCTTTGGAAACACGTCCAGGAATTCACTCACGACCGGAATAGTCGAAGAGTCCTTTGCCTCGAGGTTCGCTAAGCTTAATGCCGTAAAGTAGGTAATATCTCTACTTCTCAACCCCCGAAAATGAAATAGCTTCCCTTCCACCAGCTTGAAGAGTACCATTTTCTCAAAGCAAGCCATATGCCCATGATGCGCTCTGCTAACCAGTCCATCCCCAAGATAACATCGAAGTCTTGAAATCCGAGGAGGATTAGATCAAGCGCTAACTCTTGGCTCCCCACTTGGATCACACTATTTCTATACACTTTATCCGCCACTATTGTCTTGCCGAGAGGAGTCGAAATGGCTAACTCCGGTTTCAACTGACTAGGCTCCATAGAAAAGCCTTGGGAAAAACTCGGCGAGACAAATGAATGAGTAGACCCGGTGTCGATCAATACTCAAGCCAAACATTCATTGACTAATAAAGTTCTTGAAATTATAATTAGCTTAGTCAATCCATGCATCAACAGCGTATACACATAGGTATATATATAAATAACATGCCATATATGTACACAATCGAATACTACATAACAAATTAATTTACAGATAATTAAATACATACAACTGCGTACCTTACACTACATCATCAGATGCAAGTGCATCATCCTCTGTCAAGGTAAATACTCGCCCCTGATTCGTCTGGCTAGGTGGAGGTACAAACCGTGCAAGCTAGGAGGATGCTTGGTATGATCCTGCTGGACGGGCTGGGGGCCTAATCCCCTGTGACTGGCCTGGTAAATGCCTCGTCGTACAATCCCTGATCATGTGGCCCTGGCGACCACAGTGAAAACATCTGCCCGATGCCTTTCGACAATCTTCTGCCGGGTGCCTTCTACCGCAAGACGTGCAGACCTCATATGTGCAGGCCGGAGGGGCCGGAGGTGGAGCAGACCTCACTGCCTGAGGTGTAACTGGTCGTGGGGCTAGAAGAGCCTGAGGTCGTGATGCCTGAAGTGCATACTACCGTGGAGCTGGAGGCGTATAAGACGGCCTCGACGGTGGTGCTGGCCACGCATACTATGGTGGTGCTGGCCATGTGTACTGATAAGGACTAGTCCGGGCCTACCTCTCTGGAGGTGCTGAACTGCTAAACTGGCCTCTCACCAATTTCCTCTTCTTGGACATGGTCTCTGAATTGGCCTTAACCAACAAGGCTTTATCCACTACTTCGGCGTAAGTGGAGTGCCTGAAGACCGAGACTCGATCCATGATGAAATCTCTGAGCCCTTGCTCAAACCTCATTGCCTTCATTGCCTCGGTGGCAATCATGTGTGTCGCGAAGCGTGACAGCTCCGAGAACTTGGCTTTATATTGAGCCACCGACATCGAGCCCTGCTCGAGGTTGATGAACTCCCTCTCTTTCTTTTCCCGAGCTCCAACCGGGAAGTATTTCTTGTAGAAAGTGTCATTGAACTCCTCCCAAGTCCAAGGTTGACCTTGCATGGGCAAATCCCGAGTCCTCAAGGTGGATAACCACCAATGGTGTGCCTCACCCTCTAGCATATAAGTAGCCCATGCCACTTTCTCTTCCTCTGTCGGTGAGAGGATAGCAAATATCTTCTCCAACTGGAGGATCCAAGCCTCCGGAGTAAGAGGGTCCACACTCCCATGGAATGATGGAGGCCTCAATCTCCGGAATGCCTCAATCCCAGCTGTACGATGTACTAGAGCTGTAGGCGATGGAGTAGGTGATGCAGACGATAGAGTAGCCTGCCTAGCCGCCTGTAAAGCTAAAGTCTCTACAATACAGCCGAGAACCTGAGAGAGGTCCAGCTGCTCACCCTCATCTCGAGAAGAAGATGAAGCTCTAGTGTGTGGTCCGCGACCCCGTGTGCCTCGCCTCATGACTAACGTCCTAAGATCAATAGCACCACATGAGTCTAACTTCGAACCACAATTCATCACAATTTCATTTCACAACTATTCAAGTAGTATTATTGATATAATATTAGTATACATTGCATCATACCCATCGATGTATACATAATAAACTTAGTACTCTAGCATTTCTAAGACCCGTACTTGGTTGAAACAACCAGTTAGACTAAGACTAAGATTTAGTCTCACACTTGGAATCATGACTCGCTTCCGACTTACTTGTTTCATAACTTGCTTCCTAAGATATGCTCTTGTCAAGCCGTCGTACCAGATTCTAAGTGACCCTACGAGACCTAAAGCCTAAGCTCTGATACCACTTCTGTCGCGACCCAAAACCCACCCTAGGAGTTAGAGTGAACTTTGGACGACTAATCATGACTTGCTTGACAAACCATCCTACAAAACCCACAGAGCATATACAATTAAGGACATAAATAGCGGAAACATACTCTAACATGCCACAGCGGAAGACTAATGACCTCTATATATATACATACACGATCCAAGTTCGATACAAAAAGAACAAAGACAAAGAAAGTTCGGACATTCCCACCAAAATACATAGATACAACTCTCAAGCTCACCCACAGCTATCCACTCAGACTCTACCACAACCTAATAGTAGCCCTCACCCTGAGGTTCCTCTACAGGTTCCTCGACATACTCCTCCTCCACCCATGGGCCAGGAGCACAGACATCAAAAGGAGTAGCCGCTCCGCTATCACCTGCCGACATAAGAAGTACGGCTGAGCATGGAATACTCAGCGGGTACAAAATCTAACCAGCAGTCATAGCAAAACCATAACAGTATTGAAAGCAGGAAGCAGTTCACATAGATAAAGTGTCGCGACCCAAAACCCACCCTAGGAGTTAGAGTGAACTTTGGACGACTAATCATGGCTTACATGACTTGCTTGACAAACCAACCTGTAAAAACCCACAAAGCATATACAATAGAGGATGACAGCGGAAACATAACTATAAAACACAGCGGAAGTCTAACAACCTCTAAGTATATACACATGGTCCAAGTTTAATACAAAGAAATCAAAACAAAGAAAGTGCGGACATGCCTGCCAAAATACATGGATATAATCACTCATGCTCACCCACAGCTAATCCACTCTGAATCTAACACCACCTACTGATAACCCTCTACGGGAGGTTCCTCCAAAGGCTCCTCGACGTACTCCTCTTCCACCCATGGACCAGGAGCACAAACATCAAATGGAGCAACAGCTCCCTCAGAACCTGCCGACATAAGAAGTACGGCTAAGCATGGAATACTCAGCGGGTACCAAATACTAACCAATAGTCATAGCATAAAAATGGCAATACATAAATCAGGAGCAATTCATATATGTTAGACGAAAACAATTCATATCATACAAGGAAGTAAAGTAATTTATAATCATGCTTGTATTTCGTAGAAAGACGATAAAACCTCTTGAAAACCTCGTGCACTTGACTTGGCTTGAAATATCTTTTCGTACTTGAAAGCTTGTCGTGTTTGTCTTGCTTGATCTTGTCGAGCGTGTCTTACGTGTCATGTCATGCATGTCATGTGTGCTTGCTTGTGATCATGTAACTTGTGAGATACACTTGTGAGATATCCTTGTGAGATGCGCTTGAGAGATGCCTTGAGAGGGAAGGGTGTAACGCCCCAAAATATCCCCTAGGAGTTTAGGGATATTTTAGGTGTCACACTGCGAACCTATCAAACCATCCTGTAATGCACAAGATAAAATACAGTACTCATAACGATAATCAGAGCGCGGAAGCTATCATATATGCGGAAGCGTAAACAAATTTTCATTTCTTCTGATGATCCAAAATAGTATTCCAAGTTAACATAAATACAAGACATGTCTAAGCCTAAGGTGGACAGGCCCACCTATCAAAATATCAAAATACACCAAACCCTCTCATACTCTCCCCTCAACAGTAGTCGAGGTATGGCCACGCATCGAGGTCACGGTCCGCCTGAGACTGTAATGGGATAGCCGACTCTCTCTCCTCTGTATACTCTTCCTCGACCCAAGGCTCCGGGTCGAGGGCTCCCTCAGTACCTGCTGACATGAAAGTACGGTTGAGCATGGAATACTCAGCGAGTACAAGCTACTAGCAGACCATAACAATAATAAAAGCACATAATAGTAATATCATACAAGCAGTAATAGAAACATCACAAAGAAACAGTATAGGGCATGACACAATACAAGCATCCTGACGTGCGTACATGAATGCGAAAATGCCGATAAAACTCATGCTTGAAAACCCTTGTCATGTCCCGGTATGCCTCGTAGAAATCATGTATGCGTGCATGCATGAATGCATGATCATCATCTTGTAAACCTCCATCTTGTAAACTTGTGAGCCAGAGGCTAGCACCCGAATCTCCCTGGGCTGCCAACCTCCTTGACATGCAATGCACTTGTGAGCCAGAGGCTAGCACCCGAATGTCCCTGGGCTACCAACCTCCTTGTTATGAAATGCACTTGTGAGCCAGAGGCTAGCACCCGAATGTCCCTGGGCTACCAACCTCCTTGTTATGCAATGCACTTGTGAGCCAGAGGCTAGCACCCGAATGTCCCTGGGCTACCAACCTCCTTGACATGCAATATTTCTTGTTGTTTATTATATGCACATGCTCTTGAAATCACGGTTCATGCTATCATGCGTGCTCGTGTACGTGTCCATAGTGACAATCATGATAATGGAAATAACCAAATATGACATTATAATTCAATTCATGATATGAACATAAGTAACATAAGTAGTTTGCATAACATTTGATCAATTTATCATTTATAAGGACGCATGCATAAAACCCATTTCCATGTCCTTCATTGAGATCATTTATTCATAGTTTAGGCATTTTGTCAAACACTTTCATACGTTATTCCTTAGTAGTTTATCTCCTTCTTTTTAATGCATATTTTCCATTCAATCACACAAGGGTAAGTTTGTTATTTGTACAATGCCCATCCTCCATTTTCCAATCCACATCCCACACATCATATATCACACATTCGGCATCCAATCGCCGTATCCAACCTCCATCCAAGCATCCCTACTCTTTCTTTATCTTGTTTATATTTATTATAGATGACACATTTTGCAAGGAATAAAACACACTAACAAGAATCATGTTTCATAAGGAAAAACCTAGATTTATTGCTAGGGTAAGTTAGTAGGGTGTACTAACCTTAAATCAAGGCTTGATCCTTGATAGAAACCTTGATTGAAGCTCCAACTTGAAAGAAGAACACCTTTGCTTGAAGGAGACTTGAGTTGGGGAAGAAACCCCTTTCAAAAACGTGCTTGGGTTGTTGCCCTAGCTTGGAGAATGGTTCACACACGAGCTTGAGCCTCGATTTTGAAGCAACTCGAGTTGGGGTGAGCTATGGTTCTTAAACCCCCTTTGATTTCCTTCTCAAAACCAAACCCTAGGTTAGAGCTTTCTCCTCTTCTCTCTCTATCTCTCAAAATCCCTCAAATGTTGTAAGTGAGGCCTCAAAGGGTCGAGCAAACCCTTATGGGTAAGGGTTTAACACCCAAAAGACGAAAATGCCCTTACTGAAATTTCTGCAAAAACGCGAAGACCGAGCGATCGGTGGTTATGACCGATCGATCGGTTGCCTACCGAGCGATCGGTGTTTATGACCGATCGACCGGTCAAAAACTCACTCTCTGGAAAATTTCCCCATACAAAATTTCTGACCGCGCGATAGCTACCGATCGATCGGTTATGGACCGATCGATCGCTGACTGGACCGAGCGATCGGTTCTCTATATGTCTGGACTGTTTTGACCATATCTTTTGACTCGCTCGTCGGATTTCGACGATTCAACTTGCGTTGGGTTCGTCTTTCGAAAACGCACATTTCTGACATTTCGGAATTTCCGATTTCTCCCTTATTTATTAATTAGACTACAAAAACGGCCAATTAGCTACGAAGGTGCTATTCATTAAGGATGAAAAAGTCCGGGGTGCTACAAAGGGAGACCCTTCTTCATGATATGTATGCACTTGCGAGGGAAGGGAGGCCCTTCTTCATGATATGCACTTGTGAGTGAGGGGAGACCCCTCGTGGAATGTTGGTTCTTGTTTTCTTGTGAAAAGCGAGGTAAAACATATCGTAGGATATGTCCTACCTCTAACCATGTTCTTGAAAACCTCGGTAAATCATGTCATGCATGCCGTGCTCGTGGGAATCGTGTACATACTTGCATTTCAATTTAAATATGACATTTGGGTAATTCACAACACATATAACATCAATGATTGAGCAATGTAATATTCACATCATTTAGGGAAAGCAAGAAAACACACTATCATAGGCCATAGCAATATCCATAATTTATTAGGCATGCATTTCCTAATTTACAACTCACTTTATTCACCTTGGCATTTCGTCAAACATGGTGTGTTCATTATTCGTTATTCATTTAAACCTAAATCATGCTTTTCTAGGTGAGTTTACTCACATCATAAATGTGTGTTTATTATGGATACAATGCCCTCCCCGTTCATCCATCACATCAATACACATGGCATCCAATCGCCCACACTCATCCCCATTCATCATTCACCATTCACCATTCACAACCCATTTCATAATACATGGATGTATAAAGGAACACAAAGAAAATAAAGGAAAAGAAGAACTATAACTAGGAGGGTAGCAAGAAGTACCGACCTTGAACAATGAGGGGAGAAACCCCTTCCAAAAACGACCGTGAGGTGCTGCCCTAGCTTGGGGAACGCTCTCCACGGGTGCTTGAGCCGTGATCTTGGAGAAAAGCCGGACTTGAAGTGATCTAGGGTCTCAAAACCCTTTGATTTCTCTTCCAAAGACAAGCCCTAGGTTGGAATCGCCTTCTCCCCTTTCTCCTATTCTCTCAAACTCTCTAAGTGTCGAATGATGCCCTAAAGGCTCGGGCAAGACTCTTAAGGTAAGAGTAAACCGACCAAAAGACCATAATACCCTTACTGAAATTTCTGCAAAAACACGAGTACCGAGCGATCGGTTGCCTACCGATCGATCGGTTTCATAACCAAGCGATCGGTTAAAATTTCACTCTCTGGAAAATTTCCCCATACAAAAATCTTGACCAGTCGATAGCCTCCGAGCGATCGGTTTTGGACCGATCGATCGCTCCATGTATCGAGCGATCGGTGGTCTGCAGGTCCAAACTGTTTTGGCCATTACTTTTGACTCGTTCGTCCGATTTTGACGATTCAACTTGCGTTGGGTTCATACTTCGAAAACGAACATTTCTGACGTTTCAGAATTTCCAATTTCTTTCTTATTTATTAATTATACCTCTTTAAAGGCAAAATGGAAACGAAAGTGTCATGCATTAAATGTGAAAAAGTCCGGGGCTCTATATAAAGAAGGAACAATTCATATCATCACAAGAAGTAAAGCAGTTCATAATCATGCTTGTATTCGTAAAAGCCGATAAAATCCTTGAAAACATCGTGCACTTGACTTGACTTAAAACACCCTTTTCGTGCTTGAAAACTTGTCTTGTCTGTCTTGCTTAATCATGTCGAGCGTGTCATGTCATGCGTGCTTGCTTGGAATTTAAACATGTTCATGCTATGAAATTTATCCAGATCAATGATCTGTAAGACCTAGAGGGGGGGTGAATAGGTCTATCTAATAATTTCTAATCAATTTTAATTTTTTAATTAATATGTTTAAAAATCAATGATTAACTCAATCAGACAATCCACACAAATCAAACACAGAAGATTTTTACGTGGAAAACCCTAACGGGAAAAAACCACGGGACCTTGTCCAGCAATAAACTTCACTATGAAAAGATATCAAGTACAAGATAAGACCTTACCAAAACAGAAACTATGTTCCTAGGTATAGACTCTTACTCTTGATTTCCACGAACCAGCAGGTTCGATCTCCGCCTTAGCAGCTTTGGTTCCACACCGACCAAATCTTTTCAAGCAACTTCAAATCCACGATCACACACGATCGATCTCCTTCCACGAAGGCTCCGGATCAAACACCGGACACACACACAAGGTGTAGGGTTGTGAATCAATTTAGTAAATTTCAAACCCTAGAGGGATCTCATACAGATCTGAGATCACACAATGCAAGATCAAAGATTTTAATCTATACTTGCATTCTCTAGGATCTAAGAAAGAGGAGGGATCACAAAGATCTAATAAAAACAATTAGAAAAACCCTAGAAGAGTTTCTCAGACCTCTACTCTTTTAAAAATTATCAAAGACACGAATTAGGTCTCTCAAAAGTTGTTTATATAGGGTTAAAAAAAGAATCCAGAAAAAGAAAAATTCTTTTTACGGGGACCGATCGATCGGTGCTCACAACCGATCGCTCGGTTCACAACCGATCGATCGGTTCTAATGACCGATCGCTCGGTCTTAAAACATCTCTCTGGAAAATTTCCCCATACAAATATTTAGTCCAGTCGATAGCCACCGATCGCTCGGTAGGCCACCGATCGATCGGTCGCAATACCGAGCGATCGGTTGAGACAGAATTTTTGCCAAAATTAATTCATTTTATTTTTATTTGATTCAACTAAGATCAAATAACTTTGGTAGGCTTAAATCTATCCTCCTAGGTATTTTTAGGGTTATCTAAGTCAAATCAAACCTAGGTAGGGGTCTCTAAGTCCATTACCTGTCTAGATCCGGAGTAGAACCTTTTTCTTCTCTTTCTTCTATCTTCTTTAAGCTTTAGCTCTTCTCTTCTTTTCTGACAAGTTGAACATGACTCGACGACTCGACTCAACTGACCTATCTAATGATCACGGAATTTGCCAACACCTATTTAGGGATTTACAATCTCCCCCTTTGGCAATTCCGGGACAAAACAAAACTAATTCATATACTAGGTTCAAATTTTCCCAATTGATTCAAAAATGGAAAATTGACCTTTACATGACTCAAAAATAATTACATGACTTTTGACATGTTAACTTGTCATGATTTATCAAACTTAGAACCTGTTTGCCTGCACATGCTAAATCAAAAACCTGTGAAGCATGGGAAATAACATATAGGATGAAAATATGTATAACCATTCAAAACCATTCACAAAACCATTCACAATCCATAACAGGGTTAGTATTCCAAAAGCAAACCATTCATCATCCATATTCCAAAAGCAAACCATTCATCATCCATATCATCCATAACATCTATAATACCATTCTCCCCCTTTTTGGCTCGAAATGCCAAAGGTGGATTAGAAAAGAAAATCATAAACCATTGAAAGGAGTTGAGATAGAAAGTAAGGAGCATAAACCATTCAAATATATACATCCATAACAAGTCAATAATAACCAAGAAGGTTTGTACTAAGTACAACCAATTCAAAATACATCAAAATGGTAAACAAAGTCTGTCACTCGACTAAAAAACAACTTCTATCACGAACCATCACTCTTGCTCATCATCAGAAGTGAGCTGTGACTCATAGTAAGCTCAAAAATCTCGAACATCTCTCTGTACTCCAAGCACTGCTGCATCGAGAGATCCAAGTCTACCACGAACCTCTGTAGTAAACTCCTCGTATGAAGAAATATGAGTCCGGAGATCCATCTGCATCTCTCTCATCATCCTCCCAAGATCGTCCATAGTGGTAGGAGGAGGACGAGATGACCCAGCACCAACTTCTGCTCCCTCCTCTGTATCTCGAACTGAGGCATGTGAAAAACTCTGAGCTAGGGTCTTTTTGGTGATTGGACCCTTAGGAACTCGAGTAGGAACACCAGGAGGAGCGATAACTCCTTGAGAACCAAGAAGTTTAGTGATGAGTGAACCAAATGGTAGGGCTCCAACTGCTGTATTAGTTTGATGGGCTTGGATCATCAAGTCAATGATGTGAGCGGCAAGATCAATATCACGCCCACGTAGAAGACTAAACAAAAATCTAGCTCTATCTTCCCTAAGGTCCGCAGTATGAACCTTTGGATGGATATTTGCACTCATAACAAGGTTTACTAGTCTAGCATCCTTAGTGAGTTTCGCCACTTCAATAAGAGACCCAACCCAAAACGAAGGAGTACCACTTAGAAAGGTAACTACATGTTCCATGGAGTCTTTATCCTCATCAGTTTTATAATTATAAGGATAATATGCATTTGGAACTCGAGGACACCCAAGGAATTTAGAAACCAAATCAGCATTTATGACAACAGATTGTTCTAATGCTCGAGATTTGAATGACCATTTTTTCAGGTTGATTTCAGAAAAATTAGAGTAAAATTCTCTAACTAACTGGACAGAAGCAGGACCGGATAAGGTAAGTATACCTTCCCATTGACGATCTGAAATGAGAGTAGGAAGATAATAATCACCAAAATCAGAAATATGTATGTCCCTTTCAACCATAACACCTTTCTTGCTAAAATACTCACTATAGAGTTGAGCAGCAGTAGGACTGATAAACTGGGATAACTTACTAGACTGGGAAGATGAAGCTTTACCTTTATTTTCCGAGTTTTATCAGCCAGAGATTTTTGACGATTCTCAATTGTAGAATCAATCATTCTACGAATTGGCCTGTCCCCAATGGAAATACCATGCCCTATTGGAGTGAAAGTAAAGGGCTCTAGGTTTTCCTCATCTTGAGGAGGATCCTCTTGGTTGTTGAGGACCAACCTCCGACGTTTGGGGATGCCAGACATGAGATAGGCAAGAAGGATTAACGACAAAACGAAAGCCATTGAAGAAAATGCAAGAAATGATGCCCTAGATGAGAAAATCAATCTAAAGCAAAGAAAATGCACAACTCTTACCTTTTAGATGCTTGGGAAACCTTTAGAGTAGAATGGAATGTTCGTAGGAAAGATTTGGAGGAGAGGAAACCGAGAGATCGCTCTGGAGATCGGAGAACAAGTGAACAAAAAAAATAGAAATGAGGGTTTTATAACCCTGTTCACGAAAGACCGATCGATCGGTCTTTAGCACCGAGCGATCGGTGCTCTGAAAATTTTTCAAAAATTTTCACAGTTAAAACCTTTTCTCCCCCTCAACCAATGGAACATTTAAAATACATTTTCACCTCAAAATGACCAACTAATAAAAAAATTTGCAATATGTGATTTCATCAAAATCATAGATAATAATCACCCAAGAATTGATATATCAAGTATAGGCATAAACAAGGATTATGAAAACATTAATTGATTTTCACCGGTGATTAAATATGGTATTTGCATCAAATTCACAATCAGAGTCAAGATACAATTAGAAGTAATGTGAGTATGAAATCAAAATTCATTACTTGACTCGTTGAATTGGTTTCCTTCCTTAATCTAGATTTTGACATTATATTTCAAATGGGACTCTAAAATTTTCAAAAGCTAGTTTTAAAACCAATAATCATCCATATTTATCTGATGAGCAATTTTTACCCCATATTTGACTAATAAATTTATTTCATTTCTTTTTCAGTCAAATTGTACTCATTATGTAAATTCTTTTTGGAGTACACATATATAGACTCTAGCACACTGGTGACTTTCACTCAAGTGAGAAGGTAGCTCTTTCTAATGACAGTAGGGGCTTTCACACTAGCAATCCATATAGATACCTACTGTTTGTCTAGGTAGCCATTACTCACTGTTTGCATTCACTAGTAGCTATCACACAAACTCACAGGTAGTCCTCTCCATGTCAATATTTTTATATCTAGGGGGCTCACCTTATGGAATTTTTATGACATTGGTTATACTAGATTTGATTAATCTAGGGAACCATATGGTATAATATCAGAACCTTTATATAGGAACTAAAACCATCTAAAGAATCAGTCAGAGTGCTTGTGCAAATTAGAACATCATTGTATGCTCAACTCTAACTGAGGTTAATTAGCATGACCAAATTCAATCACAAGATCGAACCAACAATTGAACTTTCCTATTTTATTCAATCCTATGATATATTTATCCTTGGATTATATAGTTAAATATGATTTCAAGGAAATAACATTAAGCTAAAAGATAGGATAAATAAGGTCATACAACCACATTATTTTTTGCAATATTTTTCAATTTTTTGAATGTTTTTGGATTTTTATTACTTAAAGAAAATAACAAAAAAATAGCTCTATGACTTAAATAGAACATGAAAAACACATAGGCTATAAAACAAGTACACCATTACTCAACTCCACACAAACCGATGGATTTCCTAAGGAGTTCAAACCTAAGGGAATCTAAAGGTTTTGTGAGAATGTCCGCATATTGATTCTCTGTTTGGACATACTCAATAGACACAACTTTTTGCTCAACAAGATCACGGATGAAGTGATGCCTAATGTCTATATGCTTTGTGCGAGAGTGTTGCACAGGATTTTTGGAGATATTGATTGCACTTGTGTTATCACAATACACAATCATAGTGCTTTGATCAATTCCATAATCCTTCAACATCTGTTTCATCCACAGAAGTTGGGTGCAACAACTACCAGCTGCTATATACTCAGCCTCGGCTGTAGACAAGGAAATGGAATTCTGCTTTTTGCTAAGCCAAGCAACCAAGCAGTTTCCAATATAGAAACACCCGCCGGAGGTGCTCTTCCTATCATCAGTATTTCCAGCCCAATCAGCATCAGAATACCCCACAACAATGACATTTGTATCGAAAGAATACCAGAGGCCTAAGGACAAAGTTCCACTCACATAGCGAATGATACGCTTGACAGCAACTAAGTGAGACTCTTTGGGATTTGCTTGATAACGGGCACATGCTCCAACACTAAAGGCTATGTCGGGTCTAGTAGCAGTTAGGTAGAGCAAACTACCAATCATGCTTCTATAATTAGTCTGATCGACATCCTTCCCTGAAGTATCTTTACTAAGTTTTATAGTAGTACTCATAGGAGTCCTAGCATGCTTAGCAAAACTCATTCCAAATTTCTTCACTAAATTTTTTGCATATTTGATTTGAGATACTGAGATCCCAGAATCCAATTGCTTGATCTGAAGACCAAGGAAGAAACTTAGCTCACCAACCATGCTCATTTCAAATTCATTTTTCATTTGTTCAGCAAATGAATGAGCATGTAAGTCTAATGTGGAACCAAATACTATGTCATCAACATATATCTGGGCGATGACAATATCACCTTTCACTTTCTTTATGAAAAGGGTTCTGTCTACTCCCCCTCTCGAAAATCCGTTTTCCAAGAGATAAGTAGTCAGCCTCTCATACCAAGCTCTTGGAGCTTGTTTTAAACCATAGAGGGCCCTTTTTAGTCGATAAACTTGATCAAGGTGATGTGGATCTTCAAACCCTTTTGGTTGTTCCACATAGACTTCTTCATGTAGAATGCCATTCAGAAAGGCACTCTTAACATCCATTTGAAAAAGTTTGAATTTCATATTACAAGCCACAGCTAGAAGAATTCTTATTGATTCTAGTCTGGCTACAGGAGCAAAAGTTTCATCGAAGTCAATACCTTCAATTTGGGTATATCCTTGTGCAACTAACCTAGCCTTATTTCTTATGATAGTACCTTTTTCATCAGATTTGTTCTTGAAAATCCATTTGGTACCTATCACATTTGTATTATTAGGCCTAGGTACTAAATACCAAACATCATTCCTAGTAAACTGAAGTAACTCTTCTTGCATTGCATTTATCCAATTATCATCTGCAAGAGCTTCAGCTACATTCTTGGGTTCAAAAGATGAAGTATAGCAAATGTAGCTAACTTCATTTTCAATTTGTTTCCTCGTTCTCACTCCACTTTCAACATCACCAATAATATCAGTGGAGGTGTGAGGACTCATGACCCTAGGATGTGTAGGTTTTAATGGAGATGTTTGCTTATCAATAGGTGAAGTTGAAATAATTTCAACATCTTCATTTTCAGCACTTTCATCATCCTCACATTGCACATTTTCAACACCAGAGTCATCCACAATTACATTTATGGACTCCATAATTGTAGAGGTTCTCAAGTTATACACTCGATAAGCTCTACTGTTGGTGGAATACCCAAGAAATATCCCTTCATCACTCCGGGATTCAAATTTTCCCAGTTGCTCTCTATCCTTAAGGATATAGCATTTACTTCCGAATTCTCGAAAGTACTTTACACTAGGTTTCTTGTTATTCCACAACTCATATGGGGTTTTCCTTGTTCCAGGTCTTACAAAAACTCTATTAACTATATAGCAAGCAGTGTGAACTGCCTCAGCCCAGAAATGAGAAGCTAGATTGTTGCTATGAAGCATAACTCTAGCCATCTCTTGGAGAACCCTGTTCTTCCTCTCTACTACACCATTCTGCTGAGGTGTAATAGGTGCAGAAAATTCATGTTTGATACCAGACTCATCACAAAAGTCGTTGTACTTAGAGTTTTCAAACTCCTTTCCATGATCACTTCGAATTCGAGTGATTGGGCATCTTTTCTCATTTTGAATTTTCAGGCAAATACTTTTGAAATTGTCAAAAGCATCGGATTTCTCTCTTATAAATGCCACCCAAGACATTCTAGAGAAATCATCAACCATGACTAGGATGTATCGCTTTCCACCTAGACTTTCAGTTCTTGTAGGACCCATAAGGTCCATATGAATTAATTCCAGTGGATATGAAGTAGCAATACTTGAAGTCTTCTTATGTGGGGTCCTAATTTGTTTACCAATTTGACATGGCCCACACACAGCAGTAGAAGGCTTTCCTAGTTTGGGAACACCTCTCACAAGCTCTTGCTTAGAGATTTTACATAGGTCTTTGAAGTTCATGTGACCTAGTCTTCGGTGCCACAAATCAACCTCCTCAATTCTAGTCTTATAACAGACATTTGAGGGAATAGTACTGGGAGTTAAGCCGTAGCAATTGTCAGTGGTTCTCAATCCTTCTAGAACACACTTACCTTTACCATTAATGACTAAGCATTTATTTTGGGTAAAGTGCACAGCATGATTATCATCACATAGTTGACTTATGCTAATTAAATTAGCTTTCAGTCCTTCAACAAACAAGGCATCTTTCAATTTAGGTATGCCTGGTGAATTGATGATACCCTTTCCTTTGACTAAAGACTTGCTTCCATCACCAAAAGTAACAGTCCCATCAGGACAGTCCTCAAATTGAATAAATAAGGACTTGTTACCTGTCATATGCCGAGAACACCCACTATCGAAGTACCACATTTCTGTGTTTTGGGCTTTCAAGGCAGTATGAATGACAAAGCACTTAAGGTCTTCCTTTCTCACATACACAGTCTTTAAACTTTGTTTAGATCTTTGATCATTAATCTGTGTAGTAGAGACCTTTTTCCTTTTTGTCCTCCTTGACCTTTTTCTGTTTTGTTCAGTTCTAGTTTTTTGATAAGTCAAATTATTTCCTCTTGAATAATCATTTGGAATAAATTGACCAGTCCTTGTCCTAGAGATTTGAGCAATTCTGTTAACATCATCGCTCAACATTCTAGACTTTTCAGCTAGAACCTGAATCTGCCTTTGAAGAGTCCCTTGACTCAGATTTTGGTTCCATGAACCATTTCGGGGAGCTCTCCTAAATGCATTACAATTAGGTCGAATGTGACCTCTCACACCACAAAAGTGACATGTGGGTATGAATCTTGGTAGAGGAGGAAGATTTCTTCTAACTGGAATTTGATTCCTTAAAGCATTCACTCTAGGAGCTGTATTTCTAGGCTTTACAATATTTGTATAAGCCTTAGTACTTGATGTAGAAGGTAAATTTTCTTTGGGTTCAGAATGTATTGGCTCAAACACTGCACTAGCCATTGTTCCAACAGCTAAAGGACCAGTTGGTGTGTCAACATGTCCTATCCCAGATCTACTAGAATTTGATCCATACTTTCTGACTAATTCATCTAGGCAGCTGGTGTTACCAAACATTCTCACTTCTTTTTCAAGAGTATAGACCTTCTGAATCAAGTCAGTCTTGTCTTTAAGGGTAATTTGGTGTTCTTTTTCAAGAAATTTCACCTTATCAACAAGAGAGACTTTAAAAGTTTCCAGCTCCATTTGCAGAGTTTTTAACTCTTCAATTTCTTTCATGGAAGTGTCTCTTTCATCTTCTAATTTTCTGACCACATTAGTCAATGAGACATTCTCTTCCAAAAGACATTGAACTTTTATAACAAATGCTTCTTTTTCATTTTCCAACTGACTAACTAGTGCACTCTTCTCTTCTGCTACTAGTTTACAGATATCTCTTTCATTTTGAATGAATTTGAGTTTTTTGCTCAAAGAGATTTTTGTTTTAGTCAGTTTTAAACTTTCAGCATACAACTTATCATAAGTTGTTTTCAAATCTTCATCACTTTCAGAGTCAGTTTGACTCTTCTGTAAGTCATCACTTGACTCAGTATGAATACTTTCATCACTTCTATCCTTTTCATCAACCGCAGAGGTAGTCTCAAGAATCCCAGATAGGGAAACAGTGAAAGCCGTATGATTTCCAGTATCTTCACTTGAAGAGGAACTGTCCGATTCTTCATTCTCGGAATCACTGTCATCCCAACAGGCATTCATCACCTTGCCCTTACTCTTCTTCTTGTTAGGACAGTTAGGTGAAATATGACCGAAGCCATGGCATTCATAACATTGAACACCTTGGGATTTCTTGTCGCCACTTTTGGAATTTTTCTTGTTTTCCCAGGGCTTAGACTTTGACTTATCAAAAGATTTTCCTCCCTGTTTGGGATTAAACCTCTTTTTCGTTCTAAAAAATTTTCGAAATTTTTTAACGAAAAGAGCCATTTCTTCCTCATTCATTTCTCCATCACTGTCATCCTCATCCAAAGTTTCCTTGATGGTTTTCAAGGCTAAAGATTTATTCTTCTTGGATGGACGTAGATTGAGTTCATAGGTTTGGAGTGATCCAACCAATTCCTCAATCTTCAGAGAGTCAACATTTTTACTCTCTTCGATTGCAGTGACTTTGGGTTGAAATCTCTCTGGGAGAGATCTAAGGACTTTTCTAACTATTTTGGACTCAGATATTTTCTCACCTAAATTGAAACTAGCGTTGACAATGTCACTAAGTTTTGCATAGAATTCATCAAAAGTGTCATTGTCGTCCATGTTTAAATGTTCAAATTTGGTGGTTAACATTTGGAGTTTTGAGATTTTAACAGTGGTAGTACCCTCATGGGTAATTTCAAGAATGTCCCAAGCCTCCTTTGCTGTTTCACATGAAGAAATTCGTCTGAATTCCTCAGCAGTGACTGCAGTAAAGATAGCATTGAGACCTTTAGTGTTCCATCCACTTGAATCAAGCTCTTCTCTGGTCCATTCATCAGAATATTTGACGACAGTCAAATCACCTACAGTTTTTACGGGCGTAGTCCACCCATTCTGTATAGACATCCAAATTCTCTCGTCAATTGATTTGAGAAAGGCTCTCATTCTAGCTTTCCAGTATGCATAATTATTTCCATCAAAAAGTGGGGGACGAGAGACTGGATCCTCCTTCTCTTAGAGTACTCATGATCACGGATAATACAGGATCACACTTAAGGGATTAGCCTTATCAGTGAACTAGCTCTGATACCAATTGAAATTTATCCAGATCAATGATCTCTAAGACCTAGAGGGGGGGTGAATAGGTCTATCTAATAATTTCTAACCAATTTTAATTTTTCAATTAATATGTTTAAAAATCAATGATTAACTCAATCAGACAATCCACACAAATCAAACACAGAAGATTTTTACGTGGAAAACCCTAACGGGAAAAAACCACGGGACCTTGTCCAGCAATAAACTTCACTATGAAAAGATATCAAGTACAAGATAAGACCTTACCAAAACAGAAACTATGTTCCTAGGTATAGACTCTTACTCTTGATTTCCACGAACCAGCAGGTTCGATCTCCGCCTTAGCAGCTTCGGTTCCACACCGACCAAATCTTTTCAAGCAACTTCAAATCCACGATCACACACGATCGATCTCCTTCCACGAAGGCTCCGGATCAAACACCGGACACACACACAAGGTGTAGGGTTGTGAATCAATTTAGTAAATTTCAAACCCTAGAGGGATCTCATACAGATCTGAGATCACACAATGCAAGATCAAAGATTTTAATCTATACTTGCATTCTCTAGGATCTAAGAAAGAGGAGGGATCACAAAGATCTAATAAAAACAATTAGAAAAACCCTAGAAGAGTTTCTCAGACCTCTACTCTTTCAAAAATTATCAAAGACACGAATTAGGTCTCTCAAAAGTTGTTTATATAGGGTTAAAAAAAGAATCCAGAAAAAGAAAAATTCTTTTTACGGGGACCGATCGATCGGTGCTCACAACCGATCGCTCGGTTCACAACCGATCGATCGGTTCTAATGACCGATCGCTCGGTCTTAAAACATCTCTCTGGAAAATTTCCCCATACAAATATTTAGTCCAGTCGATAGCCACCGATCGCTCGGTAGGCCACCGATCGATCGGTCGCAATACCGAGCGATCGGTTGAGACAGAATTTTTGCCAAAATTAATTCATTTTATTTTTATTTGATTCAACTAAGATCAAATAACTTTGGTAGGCTTAAATCTATCCTCCTAGGTATTTTTAGGGTTATCTAAGTCAAATCAAACCTAGGTAGGGGTCTCTAAGTCCATTACCTGTCTAGATCCGGAGTAGAACCTTTTTCTTCTCTTTCTTCTATCTTCTTTAAGCTTTAGCTCTTCTCTTCTTTTCTGACAAGTTGAACATGACTCGACGACTCGACTCAACTGACCTATCTAATGATCACGGAATTTGCCAACACCTATTTAGGGATTTACATGCTACTTGTGAGGGAAGGGAGACCCTTCTTCCTAAATGTTCATGCTTGCCATGTCATGTTCCATGCTTGCTTGGAAAATAAACTACTTGTGAGGGAAAGGAGACCCTTCTTCCTAAATGCTTGTGCTTGCCATGTCATGTTTCATGCTTGCTTGGAAAATAAACTACTTGTGAGGGAAGGGAGACCCTTCTTCCTACATGCACTTGCGAGGTAAGGGAAACCCTTCTTTATGATATGTACTTGTTCTCTTGTCAAAAGTGAGGTAAAACATATCCTAGGATATGTCTCACCTCTAAACCTTGTTCTTGAAATTACCGATAATGTAACGACCCCAAAATCCTACAAGGCTAAAATAGGACTTTGGAATCGCCACATTACTTAAACCTGCTTAACAACCATATATACAAGGCATATTACACAAATCATCCAAAAGTGAGGATAGTAAAATTTCGATCATGAAAAGTCAAACCATCCTGTACAATGATAGTCCACATACTATGGCTCCTCATAAACGAAATAGTCTACAACATCCACACGGTAAATAACTAAGGCGACATCAACTGAAAGTCAAAAGTTTGATGCAAACATCTCTTCCAAAAAGAAATGCTAAAACTACTCAATAGGGATAACTGTCAAGATCTCTGGCCTCTTCCTCAGGAAGCTCACCTTCCTCCCCCTCTTCAACGTAAACCTCCTCGGTCCACGGTTCTCCTTCTAAACCTGAAGACAATAACAAGTCGACTGAGCATGGAATACTCAGTGGATAAACAAACTAACAATAACATAAGATAGCATGAGCAATAACAATATTATAACTCAGTTTATCTAAGCTTAATCATAATAATTTCACGTAGAATAGACATAATCAGAGTGCGAAGCATATAACATATCATAACATCATTTTGACTCGTGTATTTGTGCAATTCTTATCCATGAACTTGCCTTAACATATGCATAGACTCATACATGCATGATTCATAGTGTGTTTGTCCCGTCAACGCATAATTCATAGTGTTCGACAACGCGTAAAGTGGATGTTCGTAATGGGGATCATTCTTTCATAGCATAACATGAGTGCGACAACGCTTAGAGTGGATGTTTGTAGTGGGGGATCATTCTTTCATGGCATAATTTGTGACATATTCGTATCCAATGCATGCATACTTGTGAGACAAGTGAACTCATGAGACTTGAATACTTACCATGCAAGTGCACGTGTGTTTGAGTGTCATGATTGGAATTCAAATGAGTCATCCCTTAGATTTCAATCTTCCGTTAGGAAACTCCGCTAGGTTACATCTCCCTATTTAGAGAATTCCCAACGTGGAGGATTTTCCTCTAAGGTTTGGCCTACCCGAATACCGATCACCATACAAGTAAATAGAGCATAATTTATCATAGCAACACTGTAGCACCCCGGACTTTTTCATCCTTATGAATAGCACCTTCGTAGCTAATTGGCCGTTTTTGTAGTCTAATTAATAAATAAGGGAGAAATCGGAAATTCTGAAACGTCAGAAATGTGCGTTTTCGAAAGACGAACCCAACGCAAGTTGAATCGTCGAAATCCGACGAGCGAGTCAAAAGATATGGTCAAAACAGTCCAGACATGTAGAGAACCGATCGCTCGGTTCAATCAGCGATCGATCGGTCCATAACCGATCGATCGGTAGCTATCGCGCGGTCAGAAATTTTGTATGGGGAAATTTTCCAGAGAGTGAGTTTTTGACCGGTCGATCGGTCATAAACACCGATCGCTCGGTAGGCAACCGATCGATCGGTCATGAACACCGATCGCTCGGTCTTCGCGTTTTTGCAGAAATTTCAGTAAGGGCTTTATCGTCTTTTGGGGGTTAAACCCTTTCTCCTTAAGGCTTGCCCGAGCCTTTAGGGCTTCATTCACAACACTTAAGGGATTTTGAGAGATAGAGAGAGAGGAGAAGGGGATTTGCAAATAGGGTTTTCCATTGGAGAAGAAATCAAAGGGGTGAAGACCCTAGATCGTCCCCAAGCACATTTTCTTCAAGATTTCAACTCAAGCTCGTGTGGGGTTCCATTCTCCAAGCTAGGGCAGCAACCCAAGCACGTTTTTGAAAGGGGTTTCTTCCCCAACTCAAGTCTCCTTCAAGCAAAGGTGTTCTTCCTTCCAAATAGAGCTTCTATTTCAAGGTTTCTTCAAGATCAAACCTTGATCTAAGGTTAGTACACCCTACTAACTTACCCTAGCAATAAATCTAGGTTTTCCTTATGAAATGTGATTTATGCTATTATGTTTGCCTCCCATATGAAATGTACCATCTCCAATGAACCTAAATAAGATAAGAAAAAGGTATGGATGTGTGTGGGTGTTGATGTGGCGATTGGATGCCGAGGTGTATGTTGGGTGATGTTTGTGATGGAAATGGTGGATGGGTACTTTACTAATAATGAACATACCTTGATTTTTGGATGGAAAGTAGGCACTAAAAAGAAGAAGATGAATCATCAAGGAACCTTGCATGCTATGTGTTTGACAAAATGCCTAAACTAGGAATAAATGACATAAATGAAGAAAATGAAAGTAGACTTTATGCATGTGTTCTTATGAAGGATGAACTATTCAAATGTCACGTAGATTACTCAAATTCCTATATGGTTATACTGTGGATTGAATTGCTATACACTACTCTTCATGTCACATTGTCATCATGATATTACAAGTGTTACACACACCACACATGCATGCATGAAACCGGGTTTTTCCAAGATTGTATTTGTATATGAAATGCAAGAGAGAACATGACAAGGAGGTTGGTAGCCCCAGGAAGGGTGCTAGCCTCTGGCTCACAAGTGAAATGAATCAAGAACATGACAAGGAGGTTGGTAGCCCCAGGAAGGGTGCTAGCCTCTGGCTCACAAGTGAAATGAATCAAGAACATGACAAGGAGGTTGGTAGCCCCAGGAAGGGTGCTAGCCTCTGGCTCACAAGTGAAATGAAACAAGAACATGACAAGGAGGTTGGTAGCCCAAGGAAGGGTACAAGCCTCTGGCTCACAAGAGAAATGGAACAAGAACATGACAAGGAGGTTGGTAGCCCAAGGAAGGGTGCTAGCCTCTGGCTCACAAGTATACAAGTCAAGAACAAATCAAGACATGAAATACAAGACAAGACACGATACACATACATGATTTGACCGAGACACGAAAAGGGTTTCCGAGACATGAGTTTTACCGAGGTTTTTGCATTCATACACGCATGTCAAGATATGGCTATGTATCTTATGCTTTTACTATTGCTTTAAATTAATATCTTGTATTGCTCACTGTTGTTATGCTTTCGCTATTGTTATGGTTAGCTAGTAGTTTGTACTCGCTGAGTATTCCATGCTCAGCCGTACTTTTATGTCGGCAGGTACTGTGGATGTCTTCGACCCCGAGCCTTGGGTCGAGGAGGAGTATGTAGAGGAGAGGGAGCCACCTATCCCATGGCAGTCTCAAGAGGATGGGGACTTGGATGTGTGGCCATACCTCGACTACTGTTGAGAGGAGAGTGTTAGAGAATTCCTTTTGTATTTTGATAGGTGGGCATGTCCACCTTTACTTTGATTGTATTTAGTATATGTTAACTTGGAATACTATATGGAGTAATAGAAGAAAAGAAAAGTTGGCTTATGCTTCCGCAATTATGTTTAGTTCCGCGCTCTGATTTTCATTGTATTATATTGTGTTTAGCCTCTTGCATTACAGGATGGTTTGACAGGTACACGTAGTCACCTCTAAAGTATCCCTTAACTCCTAGGGGGTATTTTGGGGCGTGACAGAAGTGGTATCAGAGCTCTAGGTATTAGAGTCCCTAAGGTCACTTAGATGATTGAACAAGGTATTAGACTCACCTTAGAGAGTTGTATTCCAAGTATAGACTAACAAGTTAGTCTTAGTCAAAAATGGGTTGAACTTCAACCGAACATAGAGTCCTACGCTAGGAACACGGATTGTATGTTATGCTATTGTGTTATATACCATGTGTACATTATTTGTGTTGTACTTATTAAATGTGCTTGATGAGTATGTATTAAGTGAATTGCGAAATTGTACTAAATGCGTATCCAAGTTAGACTCATGTTGTATTGTCGTTCTCAGGAGAAATCATGAGACGCAATACTCGGGGTCGCGGGTACAACACGAGGGGTAATGGAGGTGAGGCTCCATCGGGTGATGATCAACCCGACTTTGCCCAAGCATTCGCATCCATAGCCGAGACCTTGGCTATGTTGGCGGCAAGGCAACCGGCCACCCCGCCTAATGCGGCACTTATACCGGCTCCTCCTAATCGAGCCCAAGCCGGGATAGAAGCTTTCCGGAGGATGAGGCCTCCAACTTTTTGTGGAAGCATTGATCCACTTATTGCCGAGGGTTGGGTTCGGCAACTTGAGAAGATATTCTCGGTTTTGGCACCTACGGAAGTAGAGAGGGTCACATGGGCTGCCTTTATGCTTGAAGGCGAGGCCGACCATTGGTGGAAGTCTGCACTTCGGACCCGAGAGTTGACCCGGCAAGGCCAAGAATGGACATGGGGAGAATTCTTGGACGTTTTCTACAAGAAATACTTTCCGGTTGGGATGAAAGAAAAGAAAGAAATTGAATTTATTACCTTGGAGCAAGGTAATATGTCTGTAGCGGCTTACGAAGCCAAGTTCTCAGAGCTATCTCGATTTGCTCCACACATGATAGCTACCGAGGCTATGAAGGCCCGGAAATTCGAGAGGGGGTTGAAGGCCTACCTCAAGGATCGTGTCTCAATGTTCCGACATGAGACATATTCAGAAGTTGTGGACAAAGCATTGTTGGCCGAGTCAAATTCCGAAGAGTTCTTTAAGAGAAGAGGAATAGAGAAGGGACAGTCTAGTAGTTCAGGGGAGAAGAGAGCTAGGACTATGTCTTATCAGTCCGCAGGGCCGGCTCAGTCACAGAGGATGTACTCGGCACCACAGGCTCCCCGCCCTTTTTCTCCACCGGCTTTTCGCCCGGCTACCTCGTATGCTCCTCGCCCCGCAGTGACTCAGGCTACGGGTTATACTCCTCCCACTTATTCACATGATGTCTGCACCCTTTGTGGAAGGAGGCATCCAGCAGGGGAATGTCGGAAGGCTACAGGAGGCTGTTTTCATTGTGGCGACCAGGGCCACATGATTCGGGATTGTCCCCGACGTCTATTGCCAGCTCAGTCTTCAGGGAGCAGGCCCCCGATTAGGCAGACATCTCAGCCTAGCTCTTCTCAGGCTTCGAGGGCCTCACAGTCTGCCCGGCCTCCTCGCCCAGCCACTCAGGGTCGAGTTTTTGCTCTATCGGAAAGAGACGCACGTGCATCCGACGATGTCGTGCAAGGTACGCGAGAATTTTGATTTTAAGTTGTATAAAATTTTGTGGTTTGTTATGCGATTAGTTATACTGAGGGTTACCTATGTATGATGCTTGTCATTATTTGAAATCTACTTATATTAGTTACTTAATCGCACAGGCGCTTTATTAGTGAACGAGTGTCTCGCTCGAGTGTTGATAGACACAGGATCTACTCACTCTTTTGTCTCCCCAAGTTTTGCAAAGGGCTTTTCGACTGAGGCTACTCCGTTGGAGCGGGAGTTGACCATTGCAACTCCACTCGGCAAGTCGGTTGATACGGATAAGGTATTCAGGGATAGTGTGGTTCAAGTGGGGGAGAATGAATTGTTAGCCGACCTTATCGTCCTGGGTTTCCAAGATTTAGACTTTGACGTCATTCTTGGTATGGATTGGTTGGCAAGCCATCACGGGCATGTGGCGTGTTTTGAAAAGATGGTGAATTTCAAGCCGGAAGGGGGTAAGCCTTTTCACTTCCGAGGATTAAGAGAGAGGGACATTGCTCGCCTCGCAGCCTTGAGTATAGCACACCCAGAAGCACAAAACTCATCGGCTATTCCAGTTGTGAGTGAGTTCTTAGATGTGTTCCCGGAAGAACTTCCCGGATTACCTCCTGATAGAGAGATCGAATTCGCTATAGAGCTTGCTCCGGGTACCGCTCCGATTTCAAGGGCACCATATAGAATGGCCCCTATAGAGCTTGAAGAATTAAAGAAGCAGATTGAGGAGTTACAACAACTTGGTTTCATCCAACCAAGTGTCTCGCCGTGGGGAGCTCCGGTTCTCTTTGTGAAGAAGAAGGACGGGTCTATGAGGATGTGTATAGACTACCGTCAGTTGAACAAGGTAACTATCAAGAATCGTTATCCCTTGCCAAGGATAGACGACTTGTTTGACCAACTGAAGGGATCGAGATTCTTCTCCAAAATTGATCTTAGATCGGGGTATCACCAATTAAGGATCAAGGCGGAAGATGTTCAGAAGACGGCTTTTAGGACTCGGTATGGGCATTACGAGTTCCTTGTCATGCCTTTTGGGCTGACGAATGCACCGGCGGCATTCATGGATTTGATGAACCGGGTGTTCCGATCTTACTTGGATCGATGCGTGATTGTATTCATTGATGACATTTTGGTGTATTCCCAGACACGGGAAGATCACGCACGAGACCTCCGCCTCGCTCTGGAGATGTTGAGAGAGCATAGGCTATATGCCAAATTGAGTAAGTGCGAGTTTTGGTTAGAGAAGGTCGCATTTCTTGGACACGTGGTGTCGGCCGAGGGCATTTCTGTAGATCCAGCCAAGGTTGAGGCAGTCATGAGTTGGGAGAGGCCCAAGAGCGTCACGGAGATACGTAGTTTCCTCGGATTGGCAGGCTACTACCGGAGATTTGTGGAGGGATTCTCCAGTTTGGCTGCACCTCTCACCTACTTGACAAGGAAAAATGCAAAGTTCAGTTGGAGTGACCGATGTGAAGTAAGTTTCCAAGAGTTGAAGAAACGCCTCACCATAGCCCCTGTCCTTACTGTGCCATCTGGACCTTTTGGGTATGAGGTGTACAGCGATGCCTCGCATGTTGGACTCGGGTGTGTCCTAATGCAACACAAGAAGGTCATTGCCTATGCGTCAAGGCAGTTGAAAGAGCATGAAAAGAACTACCCCACTCACGACTTGGAGCTTGCGGCGGTCGTGTTTGCACTTAAAATTTGGCGACATTATCTGTACGGGGTGGAGTTCTATGTGTACACGGACCACAAGAGCCTCAAGTATCTCTTTTCCCAAAAAGAGTTAAACTTACGACAACGGCGTTGGATTGAGTTCTTAAAGGACTACGAGTGCACTATCCAATATCACCCGGGAAAAGCAAATGTGGTGGCAGACGCTCTGAGTAGGAAACCATCGGGGTTGTTGGCTCACATGTTGGTGCGGGAATGGAGACTGTTAGACGATTTGGCAAATCTAGACATCAGTGTGAACGATTCTGTCCGCAGTCCGGTTTTGGCAAATGTTACAGTTCGGCCGTACCTTATAGACTTGATCCAGGAGTATCAAGCCACAGACACTGACTTGTTGGCTTTCCGGGATAAGGAAGTGGCCAAGGGTAGTACGAACTTCTCTCTCACTAGCCGAGGTGCTATTACATTCAAGGGAAGGCTTTGTGTCCCAGCCAATGCAGACCTTCGGAGAGAGATTATGGACGAAGCTCACCGGTCTAAGTATACAGTGCATCCCGGGGGGACAAAGATGTACCGGAACCTCAAGAGTCACTTTTGGTGGCGAAACATGAAGAGGGAGGTTGCGGAGTATGTGGCACGGTGTTTGGTATGCCAACAGGTGAAAGCAGAGCATTTGAGACCAGCGGGTCTTTTGCAGTCTCTCCCTATTCCCGAGTGGAAATGGGAACATATCTCTATGGACTTCATCGTGGGATTGCCGAAGACGGTCAAGAAGACCGATGCTATATGGGTAGTTATTGATAGACTCACGAAGTCCGCTCATTTCTTACCATACCGGACTACATTCAACTCCAACCAGTTAGCGGAGCTATACATCAAAGAAATAGTCCGATTGCATGGGGTGCCAGTGAGTATTGTGTCGGATAGAGACCCAAGATTCACATCCAGGTTTTGGAAAAGTTTTCAAGGTGCAATGGGCTCCCGGTTAGACTTTAGCACAGCTTTCCACCCACAGACCGACGGGCAAACCGAGAGGGTGAATCAGGTTATTGAAGATATGCTCCGAGCATGTATGCTAGACTTCAAGGGAAGTTGGGAAGATCACCTACCTTTGGTGGAATTCGCTTACAACAATAGTTATCAAGAAAGCATACAAATGGCGCCTTTCGAGGCTTTGTATGGAAGGAGTTGTAGATCCCCGTTGTATTGGGATGAAGTGGGAGAAAGAAAGATTTTGGGCCCCGAGTTAATTGAACAAACCGCGGATAGGGTCAAGCTTATCCGGGAGAGGTTAAAGACCGCACAAGATAGACAGAAAAGCTATGCCGACAACCGAAGGAGGGATCTTGAATTCCGAGTCGGTGATTTTGTGTTTGTAAGGATTTCACCGACCAAAGGTGTTATGCGATTCGGGAAGAGAGGCAAGCTTAGCCCGAGATATGTGGGTCCGTTCGAGATCATTACTCGAGTTGGCGAGGTGGCTTACCGTGTTGCTTTGCCCGCTCACATGGCGGCGGTCCATAATGTATTCCATGTCTCTATGCTCCGGAAGTACATCTCGGATTCTTCTCATGTCATCGAGCTTGATCCGATAGAGATCCGAGAGGACCTCACTTTAGTTGAGAAGCCGGTTCATATTTTGGATAGGAGAGATCAAGTGCTTCGCAACAAGACTATTCCGCTAGTCCTCGTGCAATGGCAACATCATGCACGAGAAGAAGCCACGTGGGAGCGTGAAGCCGAAGTCAAAGCAAAGTATCCCGAGTTGTTTGAATAGACTTGTGCATATGGCTTGTAATTTTGTTTGATTTTGTACATGTATGTATCGTCCAAATTTCGGGGACGAAATTTTTGTAAGGGGGGAGAATGTAGCACCCCGGACTTTTTCATCCTTATGAATAGCACCTTCGTAGCTAATTGGCCGTTTTTGTAGTCTAATTAATAAATAAGGGAGAAATCGGAAATTCTGAAACGTCAGAAATGTGCGTTTTCGAAAGACGAACCCAACGCAAGTTGAATCGTCGAAATCCGACGAGCGAGTCAAAAGATATGGTCAAAACAGTCCAGACATGTAGAGAACCGATCGCTCGGTTTCAATCAGCGATCGATCGGTCCATAACCGATCGATCGGTAGCTATCGCGCGGTCAGAAATTTTGTATGGGGAAATTTTCCAGAGAGTGAGTTTTTGACCGGTCGATCGGTCATAAACACCGATCGCTCGGTAGGCAACCGATCGATCGGTCATGACCACCGATCGCTCGGTCTTCGCGTTTTTGCAGAAATTTCAGTAAGGGCTTTTATCGTCTTTTGGGGTTAAACCCTTTCTCCTTAAGGCTTGCCCGAGCCTTTAGGGCTTCATTCACAACACTTAAGGGATTTTGAGAGATAGAGAGAGAGGAGAAGGGGATTTGCAAATAGGGTTTTCCATTGGAGAAGAAATCAAAGGGGTGAAGACCCTAGATCGTCCCCAAGCACATTTTCTTCAAGATTTCAACTCAAGCTCGTGTGGGGTCCCATTCTCCAAGCTAGGGCAGCAACCAAGCACGTTTTTGAAAGGGGTTTCTTCCCCAACTCAAGCTTCTTTCAAGCAAAGGTGTTCTTCCTTCCAAATAGAGCTTCTATTTCAAGGTTTCTTCAAGATCAAACCTTGATCTAAGGTTAGTACACCCTACTAACTTACCCTAGCAATAAATCTAGGTTTTCCTTATGAAATGTGATTTATGCTATTATGTTTGCCTCCCATATGAAATGTACCATCTCCAATGAACCTAATAAGATAAGAAAAAGGTATGGATGTGTGTGGGTGTTGATGTGGCGATTGGATGCCGAGGTGTATGTTGGGTGATGTTTGTGATGGAAATGGTGGATGGGTACTTTACTAATAATGAACATACCTTGATTTTTGGATGGAAAGGGGGCACTCAAAAAGAAGAAGATGAATCATCAAGGAAACTTGAATGCTAGGTGTTGTGGACAAAAGCCTAAAACTAGGAATAAATGACACATGAGAAAAGGAAAAGGTCGACTGTATGCAGTGTTTTTGAAAGGATGGAACTATTCAAAGGTCCCGTAGATTACTCAAATCTATCTGGTTATATGTGGATGGAATGCTATACATACTCTTATGTCACATTGTAATCATGATAGAAAAGTGTTAACACACCCACAATGCATGCATGAAACGCGGTTTTTCAAGATGTATTGTATATGAAATGCAAGAGAGGAACATGACAAGGAGTTGGTCGCCAAGGAAGGGTTGATAGCTCTTTCTTTTTGGCTCACAAGTGAAAATGAATCAAGAACATGACAAGGAGGGTGGTAGCGCCAAGAAGGGTTGCCTAGCCCTCTGGCCACAAGTGAAATGACACAAGAACTGACAAGGAGGTTTGGTAGCCCAAGGAAGGGTACAAGCCTGGCTCACAAGAGAAAGGAACAGAAACTGACAAGGAGGTTGGTAGCAAAGGAAGGGTGCTAGCCTCTGGCTCACAAGTATACAAGTCAAGAAACACAGAGCAAGAAATGGAAATACAAGAAAAGGACACGATACAATACATGATTGAACGAGACGAAAAGGGTTTCCGAGACTGAGTTTTACGAGGTTTTTGCATTCATACCCGC